>JANHGN010000024.1:39848-66764 GCA_024605025.1 Megaceryle maxima
TTTAACAGCAGAAGTTGAAGCAGGAGTGGCGAAGCCAAAAAAGCCTAAAAAGAACAACAGATTTAAAAAAAAAAAAAAAAAAAAAAAAAAAAAAGAAAAGGAGTGGAGGGAGATCTGAAACTTGCAAAAAACATTTAATAAATCTCTGTGTTATTTCAACCAATACTTAAGGCCAAACAGACTAGATGTCAAGTGTGAGACACAGCGTATTTGTAGAGCGTTGTTTATAAAACTCAGTCACTCTGAGCAGCTCCCAGAGTGCTGCAGCAGCCTTGAGGTTACACACTGCTGTTTCCCTGTGACAGCTTAACAGATCTGTAAAGTGACTAACGGAGCAGGGCAGCTCCAGCTCTGCCCCTTGTCCCACCACAAAACACCTCCTGCCTGCCTGCCTGTGCAGGACTGCCAGCTGCCCAGAGCTGTGCTGGGAGCACAGCTGCCCCCATCACGCTTTGTGGCTCTGCACAGTGTGACTGCACTGGAGGTCACTGCAGCTGCAGATGAAGAAGGGGCTCCTCTGAGTATCATCTGTCATTTGTGCTGTCACTAGAGAATTAGGAAGATCAGCTCGACCAAAGACCCCTCTGACATCCTGCAAACAGCCTAATGCTGCTGCTCAGCCTAATCCATCCTGCACGAGACTTGTGTCCAACAATTCAAAGGTTGAGAGCGCCCATAGGTTAAGAAGTAGCCAGAGGCTTTCCACCAGCCAGCAGGGTCCACACACCACAACACCTCCCCAGAAGCTAAAGACCTAAGAGCGGGATCTAACGCTTGCACACATGCACACCCCCGCAGTGACTTGTTCTCCTTTCAGTGTGAATAATACCCATGCATCACAGGGACACTAACCCCAGGCATGCAAAGACTGCGCTGCTGCCTTCTGCTCTGCTGAAGGAATACAGCTCTGCAAGGGGCCCTTCTCTTCACCCTGTACCTCACCCATCTGGGTAAAGCAAACAATGTAGATAAGAGCCTGTGATTAACAAGCAACAAACTCTGCTACCAGCACGCTTATTTTCAGTTCTTTGGTCTCGAGAGGTACATTTCAGGCCTATTTGGTCCTCTACTGAAATCTATGCTGTGTTGGCCCTAATTGCCACTTTCTGTAGTTAAGTCCTTCACAGACAAACATAAGGGTTATGCCTGCACTATTACCAGCTTGCATCTGACTTAGAGGTACAGGCCCAATCCTACCATCACTGGAAACCTCAGAGTCAATACTCTATTCTCTCCCCATTTTTAATAACACCCTCATCACTGTAAGCACCTACTCTCTTCCAGAACTATAATGATGGAACAAATTCATCTTATTTTCCTTCCAACTGGAAACTGATGCATGGGATTTAATTATCGATTCATTGTTGGCTCGTGGGGTTTATTTTTTTAAAAACACTGCTCTGTGTGTGCTTGTTATTGAAAACAGGCTCTGCCTTACACAGGGCAGCTGCAGGATCACACACTGTGGGAAACCTCTCGCATGGTGTTTGATGTGCTGGGCTACAAATCTCTCGCTTCTGATTTAGCACCTTTCTTTGGATTCAGGCAAGTTGTTCTTAATTGGAACTGTTGCAGGTTTTAGGAAATGAAGAATCAAGACAAAGACTAAAAGCTATTCAAAAGACTTTAGAGCAGAAAATCATTTTGATTTAGAATATATGGCAATGATAAAAGGAGCTTTAATTAAGAGGAACTGAAGAAACAAAAGGACTGATCTTTCAAAACTAGAGATCAGTGATGAACTTCAGGATCAGACATTTCAAAGACTTCAACCACTTGAAAGTCACATGTTCCGAATTTATGTGCCAAAGTTTCATCCTCCCAGCACTGCAAAAAGCTAGGGCTAGTCCCTCGGCTGGTGTCAGCCAGTGAATGCAGATGGAATTCAGCAAAGCCATACTGGTTAACACAAACTGATAGCCCCATCCTTATATTGGTATGCTTGCACAAGCTGCAATCCTTCATCCAAATCATCAGGCTGTAGAGTTTATTTTCATTAGGATTCATTTTCACTTAAGAGTTCGTATCATGAGATGTACACATTACATCCCAAAGAGTACACACAGCTGTGTGAACAACCTCAATTGTTCCCCTAGGTTGAGAGATCATTTTTGAGGACTTGGCCATATGTGTTTCCAAGACCCTGGAATGTCAAGTATAAGAAAAATGGGAAAAGTAATTTTATACCTAGAAAAATAGAGAGAGGAAAGTGCTGATAAGTGCTGATAACTCACCATAAGCAACAATTAATCTGATCTTTTAACCAGCCATATCTGTCTTACTAATACACAGAGGAGCTACAAACGTACCTGCCACAACCTAATGCCAGGATTTGGAAGCCCTGCTAGCAAGTTGAATCAGCGGGTGCAATCATCTGTCTTGCCAAAAACGATTCAACTGAAAGCCCCCCTAGTTACAGCAGCACAGAACTGCAAGTAAATTAGTCAGCTCACAGCTCCATGTTGCTGCAGTTAGTCTGTTTCCAGCATCTAAGCTACCCAAGTGTGATGTGTTTATACCGCATGAAGGAGTAACCTTGCCCTCAGATGTGCCCTCGCGCACAGTTTCTCTTTGACTTCAACTTTGTAGTAAGGGATAGTAGTTTATTGCTGCTTCATGCTAACTTCTGTGGTCAGTAAGGAAAGGAGCCTTTACTCTCCTCTTTACTCCAGTGTCCTCTTGCATTTCTCGCCCATCCACTCTGGAGAAGAAAGGCACCTAGCACATTTGAATCAATCCCCCATAGCGACTGTTTCCTACTGCAGGTATGTGGTCCAAGGTATAATGTCATCCTTAAAGGTTATGCCCATCCCATTCACTTTCTTTAAGGGAAAAAAAAAAATCCACACCAAAAAAACCCCACCACACTTTTAATGTTTTTCTCCTGAGAGGGAAAATGACCTTTCATTGCAGAAAAACATACCAGCTGCTCCATTAACGCTGGGGAGTCAAGTCCTCGCTGCTTTGATTGAAGAGCTGTGTGAATAGCTGGCCTCCTCTCACTGCTGTAAAACCAGAATGCCACATTTCGTGCTGCTTACACTAGTTGCTGTCGGTTGTGCTTAATGCAAGTGGTACGTATGCCAGTTCCTGTATGGTGTAAGACTTCCTCTTATTTAACAGAGTAAAAGGAAACTTGGCCCTTTTGGCCCTTTCCAGCCAAAAGTCATGACTTTTAATGTGCCACATCAAGAAATGCCAGGCATGGTCTGGTATCAATGGTTCCAATATTACATAAGTACCTATAGCTCTAGTAGGGATATATGTCAGAGAAAAGCTTTTAACAACATATATGTCATCATTATTAAAGTACCTCACCACCTTGTTTATGACACTATTTAACAGATAGAATTCATTATTACTTAAGTTGCTCTGCGCAGAGTTGTTCTTCCCTCGACAGATACTGGTTTAACTGGAATGTGTTTCTGATAAGTGTTTAGCCCATTAAGCTATTTGATTAAATAAGTATCCTTGATTGTCTTTGTTTGCATCCTTCCACATCTTCATTCCTAAAAGAAAGATCTGACTGTAGGGGGAGTATGGGGGAATTACTGTGTTTCTCTATTTCTTGCCTTTTTTGTGATAAAAAATGCACACTTTGGAATAATGAATAATCCTTTTTATCACGGTGAATGGTTGTAAATGAAACAGATACTATGGATTCCTGTAGGGATGTACAGGCTGTGCCTCTGTTTAGCTTTGGTTTAATGTACTAAACCTTTGAACATTACCCAGAGTATATAGACTACTCTACAAACATTAATATCTAGGACATTAATGACAGGTATTTATGATGCAACCTACCTCTTTTGAAAGGCTTGTATCACAGATGATGCCTGAAGTAACCCAAGCACTCGCAGAATGTCTCGAAACCAGAGGTTCCTGCAGACTGGAGTTGCCCTCTGCCGCTGTACATCTGCTTCCAGCTCAGTGACAGTGGGGATGAGTATGGGTCTGTTCAGAGTAGCACAGGGAACAGCTGTAAGTTATATTTCACATGCATTTCTACTAGTCGCTCTCTATATACTCATGGCTTCAAATCTGCCAAGCTTGTAACACCTCTTTGTTTAGTATTCCTTTGCCCTAGTACTATATCACAGCATTAGTAGACACTTTCCTCCCTAAAAGTCCCCAAGTCCAGCATTTTGCTACTTCCTCGAGTGGGGAGGGACTGTATGACCTTCAATGCATTCACTGGGATGTATTTGAAAGCCATTGCCCTGCCTGGTGGAATAAAACTGACTTTTTTGTGTTTTGTAGCTCACATATAAGCGCAGGTCTTCAGCGAGCCTTGCCCCCCAGCAACAAACACAGCCTTTGAACCCACTGGGAAACCAAGGCACAAGCTCAGTGCAATAGGGGAGAACCAGTCTTGCAGAGAAATGTGGTGATTCTAGGATTTGGTTGTTTTATGTCAGTTGTACTTCAGCTGTTATGGAGACGCGGCCTTTCCTGCGCCGTTTCCAAGCCAAGCCAAGCACAAGTGTATCCGCCACGCTGAGCCGAGCCCTGCCACCTCCTGCCAGCCAAACGCCCCAGCTCCCACCACAGCCTCACCTGCTCAAGAGCAGCTGCAGCTGGGAATACTGTCATGACAGCTTATGGAAACATGCCCGGTGTACCCCAGCCTTGGCTTCTTGTGCCAGAAAGAGGTGTCCCTTTGTGTGCCGCCAGAGGAAGATGGCCATGCTGTGCCAGGTCATGCTGTGTTGTGCCATGTCATGCCAGGTTGTGCCATGCCAGGTGGCTCCTCTGGCTCTGCCCCCAGGTGCCAGCTCCTCAGAGGAGAATTCCACATTTCTGAATACCCTCTGGGGAGCCAGCCCCAGCAAGTGGCCCGTTCATCGGTTCTGTCCTGTCCCTGCTGGGAAAGACCCAACATCCCAGCAGGGCAAGGGAAGCAGCAGGAGGGTCTGACCTGGCCAGGGCAGGCTGTCAAATGCCGTACACAGCCAGGCTCCAGCAAAACTACCCGTGAGGTGCATGAAATGGTGCTTCACGGACCTTCCTGGAGGCTGCCTGCCCCAGCTATCTCCTCCTTTAAACAAAACACATGCTGCCTGATGTGCCCTCACAGGCAGGCTGCTGCCGGGTAGTCAGAACAAGAAGTGCATCACTAACAGTCACCATGTAGGTTTGGAGGTCTGTGACCAAGGACAGAAGAGGTGCCTGAACCGCTGAAATAAATGGTTTGTGTAGCTCATTACCTGACCAGTGATGATTTGGGGGTTCCTGGGTGCTCTATCAATGCTGTCATGGGTGCCACTTACATTACATCTTCTGTAGTGCATTGTTACAAATGCTGATTTATGCCTAGAAAGTAATAGCTTCACTTCTTACCTCACGGAGAAGCACTTGAGTGAATGCATATTTCTGCAGGGCAGAGGAGACTATCGGGGGGGCTCAGTGACTATTGGCTTTTGCCAAAACACATCCTGCCACTCTGCGAGGGTGCTTGAGGAGAAAACAAGGACATTCAGATCCTAACACAAAGCAGACAAAACAGGACTGGAGGGGGAGAAGGAAGGAGGGAATCTGCAGATCAGCCATCTCTGCTCATCCCTACGGCAGGTACGGGAGCACCGCTACCTACTTCATCTCAAGCAAAAGGCTTCTTTTCAAAGGCAAGAAATAAGAAACAAAATGTATTCAGAGAAATCCTCACAAGCAGCCCACTGCCTGCGATGCAGCATTTCATCCAACGGCAGCCCATGGGGAGAGGAAAGAGCGAGCTGACAATTCAGATGGGCACCTGTCAAACAGGGGTCTCATCCTGTTCAAAGGGGGCCTCAGTCACTGCTGCTGCCCCAAGAACGGCTGCAGTGGGGGCAAAGCCTTCCCTCCTCGTGGAGGAAGCAAGGGCTTTCCTTGGGGAATGGGGGAAAAGAGAGCTTCTACTCATCCCAATGAGCCTTAGGCTGGTGCAACAGGTGAATATTTTGGGCGTTGCTTTTGTAACTGGCCAGACATGCTTACCAGGGAGAAAAAAAATACATAAATATGCATTTTAGGCTGTCAGTGGCAGAGGTTTCATTGGGTTTTCTGCCAAGAAATGTCCTAATAGTCCGAGCACTATTCCAGCTAAATAATGCATTTCTGAAAGCCTTAAATAAAAGAAAGATCTTGCTGGAAATAGCATGGGGAATGTTTACTTTCCAAGCAGGTATTGTTTTGTAGCAGAATGCCAGTCCCTCACTAGCAGCCCTGCTGATAAGAAAAAAAACATATTCTTAATTTGAAGCTAGCCACACTTGGAATTTGGTGAAGGGGGAGTATCACCCAAATCGAGAACAGAAATGAGCCCTGAACAGTCTGTGCTCTTCCCACCAGGACAGACAGGGGTAGCAGATGCAACACAATCTCCCTTCCCATCGGGACATGAGGTGATGCTGGTTTAGCCAGACTTATTCAGCAATAAGGCAAAAACTCTTCTTTTAATTGGCCGGGTCCCATCCCTCCCAAAGAAACAACAAATGAGGGCAAAAGGGGAAATGGCAGCAGTGGTAGACCCTCTTATTTGTACCCAAGCACAAACCACACAAGAACATCTGGGCCAAAAGAAATTTGCCTCACTTCCAGAAAAAAAACCCCAAAAGACAGCAGAAGACAGTAAAATCAGATAAGGAGAGCAATTTTAATAGCAGGGATGAGCACTGGCATCTAGTATCCTCACTGTGATAAAGGAGACAACCCTTCCCTGAGAAATTTGAAGTCCGGGCTGTAGACATTTTCATCTGCCACTTTAAAAAAATACTTTTATACTGCATGTCAGTATTTTTTGCTCTCTCCCTGTCATGTACAATTGCAACAGCAATGGAAAGAGCCCCTGCCTCCATCTTGGATTAATACAAGTGACATTTCTCCTCAACTATTTTTATATAGCTACTGTCAGTCATATCAACTTTAAAATCTCATTTTAGTTAGGACAGCCTTGAAAATGCTGCCTGACTTCCCTGGAAGTATCTGCAAGTATTTTATTTTTTATTATTATTATTTTCATTTCCATTATGATATTTATTTTTATATTTACTGTTTCTCTTTTCTGTAATCTGGCTGGCAATCCCACAAAGCAAGCAGAGAGCAAAGAAGCAAGCCCTAGAAGCTACAAAGTGTGGAATAATATCTAAATATCTCAATTTAAAAAGCACTTTTCCTCCAAACGTCCTTCAAACTTTAGATTTACCTTCTGGAGAGCTTGACCTATTTTTAGTTCACAAGGTCAGGAGACCTTTCTTTGCCAATTGCTATATGGTCAACCATTCAAAAGTTATTGACCAACTAGAAGAGCAACAGTACAAAACTGTTTTAGGTCTCATGACCCTGTCTCAGCCAAATGGGTTGTTTTTGAGAAGCCCTGAGGATAATAAATTATATAGCCAAATAGACACATTAAAACACTGTGGATGCAGAGAAGACCAGAAAGTGCTGTGGTGTTGATAGGCCACATTTAAACTCTATAATGAGCACAGGTCAGATAGTGGCTTTTAATTTACTTGGAACACAGTTGTTTGCATGTTAAGACCTCAATTCCTCCACTAGGCAAGGGAAGCTAAATACATGACTCTGCAATCTCTTCATAGTTTAATCCCAGTGAACTTGCCTCACACCATTTACCTCCCTTACAATTAATTGTGGGACAATGTCAGGCAAATAAACATACAAACAAAACCAAAGCAGGAATCACTGCAGCTGTTCTGTGGCAATGCAAACCTCTCTCATAGAGAATGCAGAACAAAAGGGAAGATATATGAAGGCATTAACAGAGTAAGCGACCCTAATTTTTTAGTAAATTGCCTGTGAAGCTTGTATAAAGCCCCAAGAAGGAAAGAAGGAGAAACTGATGATGGCATGCACAATGAGGAGTTTCTTGCATAGTAAAGCAACTTGGGCACTGGTGCACAAACATAACAGGGTGTCTCAGCTCTTCAGAGCCAGAGCAATTCTCCCCTAATCCAAGATGGGTGAAAGAGATGGCAGCTGAGGAAAAAAAAAAAAGTGTAGGGTGTAGAGACTTGGCAGAGAGGGTATAGAACGTGCTGAGGTGGCCTCGGATGCCACTTTGCCAGGGGAATGCTACAAAGCATCATATCCTAATCCTTACAGTAGCCTAATTAACTCTGCAGAGCGTTCCAGAATAGCCAGAAGAAGAAAAGCAGAATGCTGTAATGACCCATTAACCCATTGATAGGGCTTATATTTTAAGGGAGCTTTAGGCATGCAGACTGAAGCTGCGCAGAAGCTTTGTTGTCGGCCCAACCCAGCCCTTGCCAGAAGAGGTCGAGTTCATTTCTCAGACTTTGAAGCGGGTCCATTGAGAAGGCCTGAGATAGTATAAAAAGGAATGAAAAAGAAATTAAAAGAGAAGAAAACCCTTCAAGTTTCTGTTAAGAAAAAGCCATGGCCTTTCTGATTTCTCTGAAGTTACAAAGCATCCCTTAATGTTCTACAGTCCCTCTCTTCATGCAGGTCAGGGTGGCTGTACCTGTGTCACCACTGCAGTGGGACACACCACCTGAAACAGGACACTACAATTCGGTTTTTTGGTTTGGGTTTGGTTTTGTGGGGTTTTTTTTTTTGTTGTTTTTTTTTAATCATTTCTTTCTGTGGACTGACAGCAGCTCCCTTTGAGGAGCAGAGTCTTACGAACCCTTTGAGTTTGCTGACAGAAATTCATTCTGCATCCATAATGCCAGGCAGCTGCAAGTGATCCTAAAATCCACTTCATTCACATATACAAAAAAAAAATTTGGATTATTAGCTTAAATATAGCTTTCCAGGTTAAGGCACATTAAATACCAGGCTAAAGAGTTTTATGCTGACAGTGACAGCAGGATCTTAGTCCCTAGGGCTGGGTGTAGAAGTTTGGCAGCTCAAGACAGCCAGACAGATGTCTTCCCCTTCCCCACCTTTAGTCATCCAAGTACCTCTGCTAGTTTGTCATTCTAGGCAACTGTCTATTTTACTGGTATGACAAGACTTGCCTAAGTCAAGCAGCTTAGATGCATACTTTATCCATTTTCTCCAGGACTGGTTTTGTTCTAACACATACAGAGACAGTTTGTTTTCTCAAATCAGGGAAAAAAAGTAATCCTAGGCATCAGGGAAAACACAGAGGGGACATCCTACAGAGCCTGTGTGGCAGAGAGCAAACACTACATGTCAGATTTGACTTTTGTCACAGCGGAATGACAACCAGAAACTCTGAAGCTCAGAGGCATATTTAGATCTCAGCTCCAACATATGGACCTACATAAGGTCAGTAAAGCAAGCATCTTAACAGAAAATGCCTCTCCTGCAGTTTTATTGCATGCAGTTGACATATGTTTTTTTGATAGGGCATGCTTTCTCTCATGATTATAAGCAGCACCAGGACTATCCCTTACTTGTATAGTAGCTGTAATTCAGGTGATTTCAATGGAGACAGTGCATACAAGCCATCGTAACAAGTCCAGAGCTGCCTGTTACTTTTATCAGCCCTATCCTCTCCATATAGACATAAGAAGCAATGAATCTGTCATCAGTATTTACTCATTCCCCCTCATGCTCATACCTCAACACCTCACAATCTTTAATGCACTTGTCCTCACATTCTCTGAGCAATTCTGATGTTTTTTTCTCAGAGGTGAGAACTCGAGGAGAGGGATGCACAAAGGCTCAGTCTCTCTCTCCCCATCTGAAGTTCCCCACTTGTAAGCTAGAGACAGAAATCACTTCAGAAATCTGCAGCAGATCAGGGAATCAAACCCATTTCCCAGCCTTGCGCAGTGGCCAGGGATGTCCCCCAGCTCCACGTGCAGACCACACTACAGTAGGGGCAGTTTCTGCCCCAGCTCACGGCCAGGCATGAGCACCAAGTGGTTCTGCTGCTCAGAGGCAGGAGGGACTCAGGCTTTGCAGCACATTTCACCATAGATCCATCTCAGGCAGTACTGCTATTAACTGTTAACTCCCTACAGCATGCCTGATGCTGTGCAAAGGGGATGGTTGTTGAAAGGAAGCTGACTTCACACAGCAAGTTGATAAGGTTTTCGTCCTTTACCATCTCCCTCTCTTGCTTCTTTGTCTTTTCAGTGAATCAGAATTCTTTAAAACACCACATGAAAAATAAATAACCAGCCCTGGCTCTTTCCATCTCCCAGCACAAACTGTAAATAACACATTCCCAGTCATTCATATTCTGTGACTTGAACTTTATGCTGAAGGGCTTTTTGTGTGTTAGCACAGGAAACTTATCTCTAAGGCAGGCTGTGCTTAGTAGTTAATAGTTATGTGCTGCATACCTGGGCTGAGGAATCATTACACCCCCTGTGAGCAATTCAGTATTTATATATAATGATCTCATTACCAGGCAGCTATTCCAGTTTTATCTAGACTTTAATATTTCTAGAAGCAAAAAAGCATACAAAGGGGGTTCAAAATGCCAACTCAATCAAACTCCACATTGATGGGCAATTACCCAGCTGCAGGTCAGCATAAATAGAAAAAGGATTATCCTCCACCTAGACTAAGCTGTCTTACCTTGCTTCACTGTCTGAAGTCTGCACCTAGGACTGGCACGAGCTGCTTTCCCAAACATGGTACTGAAGTGATTTGGTGAAGTTTCCACCAGAGTTGTGCGAAGGCAGCACTGCTGCTTCACAGGATGCTGTGCAAAGATTTTCCTTCAATTTCCATCCACGTGGTTCTCATCTCTCTCTTCTTCTATCCTCAGAGTTTCACCCCGAGTCCTTGTCTGGATAAACTTAAGCTCCCATCATTGCTTCCACACCAGGCGAATGAGCTGGGCTGAGACAGGAGACATGCTGAAATATTCAGAGGATCGAGGATGCCTGTTTCTCTCCTGTACCCAAAAGTTCCTTTTCTACACACCAAGATCCTGGCCTTTATTCTGCTCTTCGTTAAACCAATGGCGTTATATCGGACTTCCCTTTGATAAACAAAAATACCTGATATTCCCAGAGAATCCCCCAGCGGTCAGCCTCGGCAGGGTCTTCACATTACATCTACCACCTTAGGCATGTCTTTCACCATACTATTTAGGTTAACATGTCATTTGCGTGCTCTACGCAAACTTCCCACATGGAAGCAGTCCCTTTTTTTTCCCCTCACATTATTATATCAATGTTAAGGACTGTCTGACTCTTTGCAACTTTTGTCACTATTTTGTCTTCCTTTTGCTCTCCTTGCTTGTTCCAGAGCCTGCAATGAAGACTGCAACAGGAGCACCTCATGATATGAAGCAGATTCATTCTAGCGCAGCAAATTGTAATGAGAAGAGGGCAGGGAATTAATCCTGTCTCATCATGACAATCTTGAGATTGGAATCACACGGTCTTCCTCAGACTTGGGCACTGCTGCATCCATCATTCTCACCCCAGCAACACCTATTGGACAGCAGAGAGAAAACACTTGTGCTGTGCTACCAGCACATATGACAGTAAAAATAAAATACAACTGGCTGCTGGTTACAAATCCCGACATATTACTTTCTTACCTAAAATATTACGCAAAAGTCATCTGTTTCCAAAACTACCTCAGAAAGAAAGAACATCTTACTGATCAACATCTGTTACTGTCCAATCCTGTTACATGAACCGTGGCTTCTGTTCGCTGAGCCCCAGAGATACACTCTTTTGCTGTAAGGAAACTCAGTAGATTTTCTTTCAAATGGTTAATGACATATGTGAAGTGAGTAAGCATGAGTATATTTTTCTTGTCTGGTGGGTTCTTAGCTTGTGTATCTGCTTGAGTTTTGTTCAGAAGAACTTCAGTCAGAAAACAGTAAGTATCCCAGTAAGTATTTTGTTTTCCCTGACCTTCAGTTTCTAAGCTCTGCTGTGTCTTCTCAATGGTTGTCTCCCACCTCCGCAGCTGTACCTGAGGCGACGTGCTGCTGTCTCAGCCATGGCAGAAAGGGCTCTGCCTTGCCTTCTGCTGTGCCCACTGCCAGAAAGTGGGTGTCTACCAGGGACTGCCCATCCTGTGACCAGCCCTTACAAAAAGATTCCACTCACTTTGACTTCGCTTTCTCTTGCAGTCCTGGTAAGCCTCAGTGCCAGGCTTGGTTACAGTCTGAGTTGCGTTGAAACGCTCGCCACAAGTAAACAATGAAAACATTATTGTCAATTTACACATCTGAAAAGAGAAAACAAGAGAAATAAGGAGAGTAAATCAACTGGCCCTTATACAAAAACTGACAAAAGTTAAGAACAAAATGGTAAAATGTCAGCCTGGGAAAAACTAAATGTAGAAATAATAACCTGAAAACTTTAGCAACTGAAAACGCATTCTTGGGCCTTCATCTTGGAGAAGCAGGCTTTCCTGTCACAGCCTCTCAGCTTACATTCAAATAACCAAGTAATGTCCCAAATCAAAAGCATCATCTTCATCCCTATCACCTCACTGCTTTCATAAGGACAACTGGATCTTTCCAGCAGAGCTGAAAATCCTGCATATGATTCAGAGTCCCAGGAAAGCTGATTACCAAATCTTCCCATTCTACTCAAATGTTGCAAAACATGCAGCGCCTTTCTGAAGGGGTGTGAGGAGCTGCCATCATTCTCCAGCATCAGCCACCAGCACAGGGTGCTCATCAGCTCCACACAGGTACAGGAGAAAAGGCATGGTAACAGCATCAAAGGGGAGGTTCAGACCGAGACTGTCAGAAAGGTATTCCTACCTCTCAAAGATAATCCCACATACACTCATCATCCTAATGGCTGATAATGTAGACTGGTATTAGACTGGAAGTGGTTCAAGTTTGTGTGCCAGTATTGAGCAGGCCAGGCTGGCGTTTTCAGCTCCACTGTACAGTCACAGGATTGTCTTGCTTTGGCTCTTTATGTTTTATTATTTCTTCCTATTACGATGGCTTAGTTATTTCCCTGGGAAATAAGACTGGTCTGTCAGACTATACAATCGGAATTCTGCTCATTTCCATGAGGTGTTTGTGCACTACGAAAACGTGATAATCACAGCCTCCCCCCAGTGACTGTTCCCCAGCATGACACAAACGAGGGCTTGCTGACCACCTACAAATCTTACAAACTGCACTTACATTTGCAGTAAGCTCACATTCTGTAACGAGTAGTCATAAATACACCTATCAGAGCATCTGTTGCAGCTGAAAAATCTTCTACACAAATTGGTAACAACCCATCTAACTGTCTCCTCTTGTATCTTGTTATCCATATGTTTTCATTCCTAATGACTAAAGTCTTACACTGTATGTCAGATGATTGTGATATATCATGTGATGCATCACACAAAATACTAAATGCAACTTTCCGGCACCACCAGTAACATAAAAGGCACTACTGTAATGAACTATAATAATCTGTCCTGTTTGCTATAACCCACAATTAATTTCATGCACTTGTGCATTTTTCTTTCAGACGTAGATTTATTTTCAGCTAATTTCTAAGGCTGGAAGATAGAAATTAAGTGTTTTCATTTTCATTAGAGATACAGCGCTGCAGTCTGTATCTTCCCATTCCTTGCATGGCTTACACCAGTGCAAAATAGTGGTTTGATACAAGCAAAATGATTGCTACAGGTATTGGCCGTCATTAGATAAGAATGTTAATGAAGATGCAGTGGCACTGCCTAGCAACTGGAGCATGTGTACGAGGTTGCTGCCGGGCTTATCCTCCAGTAGCACACTGAATACTAAAGCCCACTCTGCACAATTTCATTGGAGAGGTTACAGCTGGCAGAATTAAATCTACATTATACCTACCTGTACTGTAATCATGCCTTTGCCTGCTACTTAAATATGCCTTTCAAATGTGCCTATTTAAAGGCAATAAATACGACCTTTGCAAGGCAGTGCAGATTGCCTCCTCCCCACCCTTGCTCAGCTTAAAGATATTGCGCAGCCCTTGCCTTCTTTTGAGACAATATTTGAAATGTCACCCACTTCTTGCTTTCAGAACAAGAAAGCATTGCTAAGGGCAAAGGTCTTTGCTTTACAGAGTACGAATTTATCTTTCTCTTATTTCCTAATCCTATTATCTATATCCGCTTTATCTGTTAAACCCAAACTCAGCTGTATTCTAGCTCCATTAAAACCATCCAGCAGCGTATCTTCAGCAATCAGAAGCTCACTTCCTAATGCTACTTTTTGGGTAATGCACTCCAAACTGCCCTTTATGTACTCTTTTCTTCAGAAGCCTTTGCTACTGTTCAGGATCCCTTTATGATACGAGCACTCTTCTCTGAATCTGTCACCCGAAAGCACTTTCTGAGTGCCTGCATTCATTAACTGAGGGAAATAAGAAGGCTCCACTGTTGCTAGCACAACTTAAATGAATCCCTATGTTTTTTTGAAAGAGCAGACTTCCTAAAAAGATAAGATCTGGTGCAGCAAATCTATGCACTCTCCACCAGTGATTTACTTAATACTAGTTACTGCACAGCAGTATGGTGATTCTGGTGAAAACAGGGTTGTGCTGTAAATAATATGCATAATAGCACTACCCATTAAAACTGAAATTTGATTTTCCTCTGGGTTTCAAACGTATGTATTATGAGTCTATGCAGGAGCACCAAGCAATAAGGAAAGCCTATGTCACATGGCAAAACTAGCTCTAAGGCAATCAGCTGCCTCCATCAGCATTCGGTGTCGCTGTATTTCAGGAGCTTTGCTCTCACGCTGAGAGCTGCACTCCTCAGCACATGCATATCCATGGGAGCATACCACAGAACAGGGTACCCTTCTCCTTTTCCCCCCCTTTTTCACCCTTGACTCACTCACACCTATTTACAGAGGGTTCTATCCTATGGTTCTACCGTTCACATAGGTTGTTCCAACATTAAGAGCATGCCAGTTTGGGGTTTGGTTTTTTTGTTCCCCCCCCCCCCCCCGCCCCAGGAAATGTGTCCAAGACATGAGAAACTTTAACCTGAATATTTAAAAAACAATCTAAGTCAAGTAGAACAGTTATGATGGTCCTGACCTGCCTATTCATTGTACCTGTTACAACATCAGTATGTGACTTTAGGGGGGTAGACAGTCAGTCTGTCTCAGGGTAGGTGTTGTATCCTTAACTTAAGCTGAAAGCAGTCTTCCCATTATGTTTTGATAGCCCAAAGCGAGGGGAAATAGAGAGCAGGCTGGGCATTTCTGCACTTTGTTAAAGTGAAAGGACAATCAACATCAGGAACATTAGTGGTGGCAGAACACAAGATTGCTCAGCAGCGTATGAAAAGAAAACTAGTCATCTGAATTGAATTTTCAGCTGGGGCCTAAGAGGCCAAATTTAATCATCCACCGAAAATTATCACACAAGTCAATATTCCCTATTTCCCTTTGCAAGGGAAAGAAACTGATTCTCTATTTTTCAGTCGAGCAGGTGGCCTTGAGGCAGCTAACCAGCTGGCTGATAGCTAAATACCTTTGCCAAGACAAAAGCTAGTAGCATGATTGATTATCTTCCTATTGTACTGGAAGTGGACCCTCCTTGCCAGTCAGACTCCTGAGCTCCCGCTCTACTAGCGTGCAGCAAAACTCTTCTAAGAGCTGGTAGAGGTGGTGCCAAATGCCAGCCTCTGCCCGACCTCTGCGTTAGCTACCTGCCGGGTCAATTTACTGATGGGGCAAGCAATAACAATGCTTGAATTTTCAATTTCATTTTAGAGACATGTAAGATATACCAGTCACATCAACAGAGCACTGCATCCCACACCTTACCCATAGTGGGTATGCCACGGTGACACTTGGGGCTGGAAGAGCACCGAGGGGACGTATCCGACTGGGGCTGGATAGCCTCCTGTGGTGCTGCAGCACCACCAAGCTTAGCACAGCCGCAAAAGAGCTGCCGACAAGCTGGATAAACACTTCAGCTGTCAAAGCTCAGCTCTACGGTGCCGCGGCCGCATAGCTAGCGGCACCCCAGGTAGTATTCAGTTTACAGACAGCCCAGACTCTGTCTACACTACCTTGCAGTCATACTTTTGATTACTTCATTCCCTGCAGTGCCTGCTAAGATCAACCATAGTTTTATGTGCTCCTGGGAGAAGGAAAATTCATGAGTCCCATCACACCTCCTTCTTCTGCTTAGATCATATCCTGACCTCCTTGCATAAAAAATAGCCTTCTGGCTAGTCTGCAGCCAGCCTGTCACCAGTATGCACTCACCTAGTGCAGGGTTTTTCTCGATGGTACGGCTGTCATCACACATACACAAGAAAGCTATGGGGTTGGACAGAAGTAGAGTCCCAGGAAGAGCCTGCAAGTTCCTGTCAGTCCTTTAGTAATTAAATAGGAGCACAGCCTGCAAGCCTGACATGACGTGCTGGTCCTGGGGTGGTTCTGGCAGTGTGGCATGAAGCCCTGGGGAAATGGGGACATACAATCGAGTGGCTGCAGACTTTGAGGGAAGGACAGGAAATGGATCTTGGGGTTCCTATGCCCAGCACAGAGAAGCTTCCTGGCAATTTTAGTCATGCCTCTGTTTTCATGTGTGTGAAATGGCTATAGCAAAAATAAGACATGACATATACCTTAAGAGAATAAATCAAGTGTAAAATGAAGAACTCTAAGGTTCTCATTATCTCCCTGTCAATCCCCTTTTCCATCCCAGCCTGCTCTTAATCGTCCCTTCTATAGAGCCCCATCAGTGCTCCCATCCCTTCCCCTCTGTGGGCAGGAATCACAGGGCTCTCTGTGTATCACGATACCATCAAACATTCCTGAACATTTCTGGAGGCAGGGGAAGCTCTGCAGACTCCAGTGCAGCTGACATAGGCAAAGGGCATCCATAACAAACAGGAACATTGTCTGGGCCCGAGGACAGGTCAATCTGAGGTAAAACATAGAGAAACAGCTGGAAAGGAGAAAGGAAAAGGAATTATTCTTTCTTTAAGAGATTTTCCAGCTGCACTTTATATGACACTTTAACTGGGAGGCATATGAAGGGAAAAATGTTTAAAATACAGATTGCTTCAGCTGTGAGGGGGTTTCCATCACAGCCAATGTAAATCTTTAGGGGGAAAAAAACACAGGTTTTGTTACTGGTCTGTGTTACAAATGTGCAGTTCATGAGGTTTACCTCACCGTGTCAATTTGTGAAGACTGAATATTTTATTTGGGAGGGGAGAAGGGGGAGAGACCCAATCCAGCAGCTAGAGATGCATGTCTGATTAGGTGTATAATTTCCATTCCCAGCTCAATCATGAGCTAATCCACCTCCCACATCACTGTTTGCAGAATTGGGCCCTACAACAACATACAAGCCAAGGAATGGACAGGAGATGAATTGCAAAAACAGCTTTCACAGAGCACAAAATGCCTCAGGTTGATAGCCGAGAATGCACTGCGGTCTCTAGAGACAAATTCTCTCATACCAGCTCTCTTACTGTGTCACAGAAACATTGTTTGCTTGGTTTTAGATGAAGGCAAGAAATACTTCAGTGAAACTATGTGCCGTTCGTGGAAGGAGTTCGCTATAACTGCCATGTTATTTTTTTGTATTACAAGGAGAACCAGCAAAGTATGTTGGGAATATTGGAAATAACACAAAGGGAACCAAGCATTTACAGTGTAAATAATTGTGTTGTTTCTTGTGCATATCTCTGCTCCACAGCTGTGTGCTTTAGCTTTGCCCGAGGACACACTACAAGCTTGTACCCAAAGGTGCAAGGCTTGATTCTGCACAGTGCAGGGAGTTGTCATCATTGGGATTACTGAGATGTCAAGCAAATGCCTAAAACTTTGCAGAACAGAGGACAGAAAATTGGGTGGCCTGCAAGAGAGAGCCTCTAGTGGGTAGGAACCAGAAAAATAGTCTACATCTCTCTGGTCTTAGATACTCAGAAGCTGCAATCTTTAAACCAGCTGAAATCTTCTAGTCCCTGCCTACCCTTCCCCTCTAAATGACACATCCAAGCGTGGCCTTTATATTCGTTGCAACTCCATGGTGAACTGGAGTTGGGTACAGGTTGAGCTGAAAAGCCCGGGGGGGTGGAATTTAAACAACAAAGAACAAAACAAAACCTAAAAAGTGCCCAAAAACCCAAACAAAACAAACCCCAAACACCCACAAAAATCAGCCCACTTTTTCAGCTTCCTGACACCAGTTCACCATGCAGCTGCAAAAGCAGCTCTGCCACACAACCTAAAAGGCAAAGCAGAAGCAGGGATTTCATCCGCCAATGCTGCTCACCAACCATGGTCTGAACAGCTTCAGTGTGAATTTGCAGGACTCAGACTCCCAGAGATGAGCTTCCTCACTGGTAGCAGAACAAAAAAACAAACCAAAAAAAACCCCAAAAAACAAAAAAAACCAACCAACCAAACAAACAAACAAAATCAAGCCTTATTTGAAGAACAACTTCTATATTTTCCTTCTGTTTTGCACAACCAGAGATGAGAAAGCTTTCCAAGGTGGGAACCAAATGACAAATTTATGCCCACAGATGCAACAAAAGAACTTCTCCAGCCCCATTTTGACAGGTCAGTACCACCAAGCACCATGAAGAAAAACCAGCTCCGTGTACAAGGGTAGATAAAATACATATACTAATGGTAACATTGCCAGGCCTCAGTAGTTGCAAATGCATTTAGTAAATACAGTTAAATTAACTAAATTTCACTAAGCACTAAGTAGGTTGAGATCCCTAAGTGGCTTTAAAGGTAACTGTAAATGCTGAAAGGACTGCAAGGGTTGACAGGATTTGCCTCAGTTCTGAGCAGGGCTATAGCAAATATTCACTGAGAAAAAAAAAGCTAATATTCAAGGATTTGCATTTCATCAAAACAATTATTTTTTGAGCTTGAAAAAGAACATCCTGAGATCCCTTTCATTCACTTGGATTCCTCTTCTGAGCGCAAATCCAATTAAATTTCAAGTTGCAAAATACATTTCTAATCTATCTCAGATATTTGACTTCTAACAAAAATTAGGACGCCTATATGTTTGTGGTGTAATCTGCCATCCCATGAAACTCTTATTTTCTATATTCTTCAGCCTCCCTGGATAAAAAAAAAACCAAAACAAACCAACAACAACAACAAAAGCAAAAACAAAAACAAACAAACAAACCCCCAAAAAACAACCCACACCAAACCAAAACAACAACAACAAAAAACCCACCAACAGTACAAATTATTTGTGAAAACTAAAATGTATCTGAGGCAGATGGAACCGTGAAGGTTTCTTCTTTAGCATTCAGAGGACTGTGAAGTGCTGTGTGTTCTCTTTGAGTACAGTTTACTGAAAAACAGTGCTGGAATTGCATACCTAAGCATGAAATCAGTGAAACGGGAATCAAAAAAGACACCAACGTGTAAGAATGATGCAAATCTTGGGCAACTGATAACACCCTATAGCGTATACGTTGGGAAGCACTAGCTAGTCACAGAAGCTGTGCCCATCTCACTTTCACTCATGTGAAGAGCACCCTGAAATATTACAACTGATTTTTTCATGCTGTAATACATCCCAACCACCTTCTGGTACAAGGTCAAAGACCTGTCCATGGACTTCTGAAAAGGAGTGTTCCTGCACTCCTTGCTTCCCTCTCAATCCCAGCACATCAAAACTTTTTCCAAGTGTCTAAAAAGAAGGGAAATTATTTTCCAGAACATCACAAATAGTTTGGGGACAAATTGCATGTCAAGCTCAAAGCCAAAAATATTGTGAAAGCTTCTGTCAATCATAAAGTCAGGTAGCAGGAAAAGTAATGTTATACAACACCTATTGGCCTCAGAGCAGAGTGGGTAGGTGTTATCCGTAGAGTACAGTATCTCCAATTATAGAAAGGGGTAAAACACACGCTAGGAACAGAGGAAAAAGAAGGTGAAATCTGAAGGACTCTGAGGTTGACACATTTCTTCAGGCTTATGTTCTTACACAAGGCTGCAGGAAAGGCTGAGCCAGCCCCAGGCTCCAGGATGTTGGGAGCCCAAGCCCAGTGTACCTCCAGCAGCACCAGCATCCACATACACCCCAGATGCCAGCCCTGCTCCTACCCATCCACCCAAACACATGGTCTGATGCCCCTCAGAAGGGAGGTGCTACTCAGGTCTAGTAGCACCTGGATCAGGGTGGCAGAAGAAACCTATAGATTTCTGCGTGGAAGTCTCTGAGGGGAACCTGCCATTGGGTCAGGGTAAGAAAAAGGGTAACCCTGAGGGACCACCTTGGCCCTGCATTAGCATCTTAGAAAACCCAAAGAGGAGCAGGATGGGAGAGGAAAAGAAGAAGAGAGGATATATAAAGTTTAATTTCTCTCCCTTTCTATCTGTGAATATGACAGCACAATGTCAAGGCTAAGGCTTCCAAGATGGCCATGCCAAAGTCAAATTAAGTTATATTCACCTCTTCAAGACAGAACATTGTTTGGGAGCAACCGAGGGTAGGACTCTCGGATAGCCCTGGATTCTGAACATGTGCTGTTACAATACAGAAACCCTAATAAGTTACACATAGGATTTCAAAACCAGACAACTAGAACCTCTCTGGGTTCCTAAGACAGTTCCTACCCCAGAGCTTATCCTTAGCCAAAGGCAGCTTAAAAAATAGCATTGGATCTTGAGAAAACATTCAGGCAAGGTACATCAATAAAATAAGAATTGCTCACACATAAATCTCCCTTGAACCTTTTCCTAGTAATATTTAATTCTAAATTGTCTGCATTTTGAGCAAACCCTGGTGAATTCTTGGTAAGAAAAGATGGAGGGGATCTCACTCCATATGAGTCTCATCCATACCAACTCATTCACGGAAAAGAAACCACCAAGGGTTACAGAAGCCTGGAGAAACCCAGAATACATGTATAACTGTAAGTAGGGAAAATCAAATACTCCCAGAAGGTAGAGAAAAGGAAATAAAATTACCCCAGCCTCAACATTCCTACTTAGAAACTCCAGCCTCCAAAACACTCCAAAATCCTGGCAGCTACACTTTCTACCTAGCTGAAATCAAGAGGTTTGTGTTAATTCAGAGTGAAGAAAGAAATAGAAGCCTTCCCAGAAAAAAAAAAAAAAAACACCACCACCAAAAAACCAACCCACACAAACCAAAACACACCATCTAGGTAGTGAGTTTTTTAATACAGTTGGTTTATACCTGACCAAAAAAACCCACACACCTGACAATACCAGATGGGGTAAAATGGTAATACTGCTGAAGCCGTCATACAATTTCCAGTGGGAAAAGCAATGGCCCTACTCCAGTCAAAGGCAACACTTCCACCAAGGGACTGCCATCCAGAGGATAATTTGGCCTGAGTTCATGGTCAAATGGTTGTCACATGGAGCTGCACCTGGGAGCACTTGTGACTCCATGCCACATTAGGCCTGAGGATACCCAGAAATGTCAGAGACAACAGAGACACTCGTACTACAGCTTCTCAGAAGCTCATCTCATGCAGAACTGGAAGCGTTACAAGAACATGTTAGAGGAGCATTAGTCACCTCTAGAGCCTTCTGCAGACACTGAGCTTTCACTCAGTGCTCTTATCAGGAGGCCAGTAAGTCCCAGAGTATCTCTTGAGCTTGAGCTCCCAGTGTAGGGGAGAACATCACTCCCACATCACAAATCCATCTTCCCCAGTAACCCCCCTCTTCTCTCCTTATCCAAAGTCTAGAAGAAAAGCATTGCTGGCTTGTGTTGGACTAGAGCATAGT
Organism: Megaceryle maxima; assembly: GCA_024605025.1. Taxonomy (NCBI): domain Eukaryota; kingdom Metazoa; phylum Chordata; class Aves; order Coraciiformes; family Cerylidae; genus Megaceryle; species Megaceryle maxima. The sequence goes on from JANHGN010000024.1 coordinate 61,480, forward strand.
CACCAGCAGACCCTGTGTACCAGCCACTTGGCCTTTCTAGTTAAAAGCAGAAGGTGCAAGGACCACCATGAAACAGCCTGTTCTGACGAGATCCTCACCTTTTCATTTCAGCTCTAAGGCATAACAAGGAGGGCTCCTGGTGGCTGTGCAAGCCAAGGCTTTCCTTGCTTTCTGTCACCCTGGTTGTCCATGAATACGATTCGAACGGTGGCTGCCTTTGCATATATTCCCTCACCAGCTTCGTCAACAGCATCTCACAGAACCAGCTTAAAGAATCCAAAATCATCTCCTGCACTGCAGCTCCTAAATCCCAAATTACGTTCTTAGAAAGGCTGTCTTCAAGCAAATCATGTATAACATTGTCTTTAGCACCCTTCCCCTGGAAGATGAAAGCAGGAAATCTCGCTAATGGCTTTCCACCTATTTTTCATTACTGTTGCTGAGAAGAATGTGCTAAAAGTGATACCAGTGATAAGAACAGGCTGAAGTGTGGGTGTGTGGCAGGTATAAGTCTGCTTTTCTTCACCTTCATGAACATCAGTATTCTTTCTATATCACATTATTATCAAGGGAGCACATAATGTCACCATGTGGCAGAAAAGGATTTCTGTTTCTCTTCCCACCTGCTTTTTACATCCAAATTCCTACCCGATAGCTACTGATGATGACAAAACAAGGCAAAATCAAGTTTCAATTCCCTCCTTAACTATTTTCCCATAACAAATCTCTCACAAATGCTTTCCTGTGTCTGGCCACTCTGTCTCAGCGGATCAACACGAATACATTTTTGACAAGGGTAATGCTCATTTTTAGGCAAGGAATAACCCTCAATATCCAGTCTGCCAAAACTGGGGCTTATCCATTTTCACTCCCTCATACTAAGCAACCCTGCATGTCCCTGCAACCATCACATGGATGCCTCGGTCAGTGCACATTAAAGGCTTAGCTTGTCCATTTCTTTCAAAAGAAATTAAACAGTGGGAATATGCTAGCTGTGAAAAGGAAAAAAAGAAAAGGGAAAGAGAAGGGCCTTCGCCATTGAAAATGAAACTTTCTATCTCAGGGAACAATACCAATCGAATCCAGGATACAATCTGATAGGATACAACACGTACTCTTTAGGACGCATTATGAACCCCTTATTACATGCGGGATTTATGATCAAGGTCTCCTACAAGGATCCCTGAGCGACAAACAACTGAAGCGAAAGAAATCCCCTCTCAACGCCCGTTGCAAAAGCCTTTGCTGCCATCTCATGGCACTTTTCGAGAAAGGCAGCACAGCTCTGGGGTTTGAGCAAAGCTTTGCAAAGTGCCACAGCCTCCTCATCAGGCATTCCCGGCACCTTTCTACCACACTGCCCCAGTGTCCTTCAGAAGCAGAGCCGGGGACACCACTCAAACCACAGCTGCTGCAAGGTGATTAACGACCTTCGCACTTGCTCTTTAATACACTCTATGCATTAATCCCGGCTTTGCAACGGTTCCAAAAAATCTACGAACCACTGAATTAGACCCAAAAGGGCTTTGTCCTGAGAACAAATCCCCACGAGCAGCAGAGAGCTGCCCCTCTCCCTAAGTTCCCGGGTAGCACTGACCGCCCACCTGAGCACTGGGCAGCACTGGGCCACTCTAGCATGGAGCAGCACCTCCTGAGCAGGATGGGGCACCCACCCCTACAGTAATGAGAAGCAAGGGACCAGCTCTGATTAAGCAACCAGTAAATGATGGGGGGAGAAAAGTGGCTGTGAAGATGGCCAGACCTATGAAGGAACACACGACAGGACCATCTCCCACGAGTGCTGCCCAAAGGCAGGCAGCAGAGTGAGAAGCAGGCTGCAGTGAGGGATGCTGCCCAGTCTGTGATAGCTTGGTGGCTCTTCCACTCAGGCAAAGAAGCCTTCTGCACTAAAACCAGTTCTGGGCAATGACGTCCCTTTCATTCGGCTGTCCCCACAACTCCACAACAGCCTTCTGGTTGGGATTTTTCTGCATAATCACCTTTCCCCACTTTTTGTTTAACCTCAGCTGGATTAAGAGTAATATCTGGATGGCTGTACTGAAAAACTGGTATAACAGAAAGTCATGAAGTAACTGTCTTCTAAATATAAGTTTCCAAAGGGGGGGCGGGGGGACGACACACACACACCAACAAAACCAGTAACAAGAAGTTTGTCCAGTAAGCTGCATAAATGCTCAAAGTGCAAACAGCTGAAGACAAACAGTGCTTACCAAAAATCATCAATTAGCTAAGAAAGATCAATGATGCTGGCAAGATCCAAGGGCCCTGAATGAGCAAGTAAGTGCTCAAAAAGAGAAAACCAAGGTGTTTAGAACATTAAACTATATTGTGCTCACAACTGTTTTCTTTCCATTTTCAAGATCTGAAATGAATGACCTAAACAAACCCAGGAAAAAAAAAAACAACAACAAATGCCCATCTCTGCCTCACTAGTATCATCCTGAAACGTCCAAGTAGCATTAAATTCTTTTCTCAGGTATAATCCCATCAATGTGGAGATTCAGAGATACAAGAGAGAAAAGGATGTAGCCTAGAATGGTATAATCATGTAAACACATCAACATATATATGAAAGAAACGAGTTAAGTTTAAACCATTTGACTTGGAAAATAGAAGTCACTAATGGAAGGAAGGTACTCAAACATCAGCTCCCACCTTTTCCAGGATAGATACGAGTTCAATACTTTGTCCTTCCCTTGTCTGTCTGCTACTTTGCTGTTCATTAGTATGGAATTAAAATGTTTGGGTAAGGTGTGCATCCATGGCATCCCCTAGAAAACCTCAAAGCATTTTTCAGACCTTCTGATGTTCTTGGGCAGTGAACACCTTGACACAGCACAGCAGAGAGACCAAATTTCTATTTGCATTGCAACATTCCATAGTAGTTTTCTCAGTCCAGAAGTTACCAGTGACTGACATTATCACTGAACGTGCTGGCAAATTAAGAGAATTTCTCCTTAATGTATTTACACCTCTCTGACAACTCAGCCCTCAGAAAGAGTTCTGCAAGAGAAGCTGTGTTCGAACAAACTTTCATGGAAAATTCACTTTGTGTTTATCACTGGAATATGTTTTGTCTCCCAATTAAAATTTGTGTTCAGTAACCAGAGGAATTCTTAAGGACTAGAAGATGAAAGGTGCAGCAGCTCTTCTTAGGATATCTTGTAATATTACAGAGATAACTACCAATAAAAAGCCAAATATCCATATTTTCTAGACCAAATGATTAGAAAAGGAAGGCTACAGTTAAGTTGCACAAATAAAAGTTAATTTGTTTACATTTCCAACTTACACACATTTGCACACGTTCCCCTGGGTGCTTCCCTCACCGACGGCCACGAGCAGCTACAGAAAACATCTATTGCATCCTCTTAAAGAAACAAAATCGGAACAAGAAAACAAACATAAAGGCTTAGGATGAGGAATAATATGAAAGCTTTATGATACACCACATAGCATATCAAAAACTGAACCACATTGCTAATGCTGACAACACTTGCCCAGTTTTCAGGAAAAAGTTGCCCCATTTTTTGGAGGGAGCAGGTCAGCCTACCAAACACAAAGCACATTACTTCAGCTACCTCTAATGATTCAGTCACTTCTGGATGCAATCACACACACGCAAGCACACCCACACAGCCTGAATTCTCAGCACGGGAGCTGAGGTGAACATAAATAAGGGTGGATATAAACACTGGTTATGAACCTGCGGATGGGATATCTGATGCCAACATGGAATTGCCTTGAGTTGCCTCGTTGATAAATGTACTGGAAAGAGTAGCATACCTTTCAAGGACAGCATGTTCTGTGATCAATTGGTTGGATTTTCTTGAAACCTTTAATATACCATGCAGTCAAGGGATAATAAAATAATCTCTCTGCATTTTCAGTACCTAGCAGGAATTTGAGCTACACACGAATACATCCTGAGTGATCCAAGACAAATGTTCTGTAATGACAGAAGCATTGCTGAGTCTCTCTAGTACAAGCCCCCATGAAAAAGCATTTCCAGTCTGAAAAACAAAAGGCAGAGAAAGAGGAAGAGTTTAAGATTCCTGATCCCTGTTCTCACAGTAGCTAATCTCAGGCTCCAGCCTGTGCTCTTTCCTCTAGCAAGACTGCAGTATAACATTCAAAGACTGCAGTATAACATTTTTCTTCAGCTCTGCATATTCCCTGCATTGTATCTATAGGGAAATATGTGCACTTCATCATACATCTATTCCACTTGTTTATTCAAGTAGTATTTTGACACTCCTTTCCCTCATGTTTCACAGCATCAGCTCTGAGGGTTGTGCCTTTTGCACTTTTTTTTTTTTTTTTTAATGTTTGAGGAGATATCTATAGATAGCCTTGAGCCAGATAACCTTGCTGTCATTATCTTTCCAGGGATGCTAGGATCACCTAGATCCCTGAAATCTTCACAATGCCCCAATGGACAGCAATGGAGCATGTTCAGCTCATGGATCTTTCTTTAGAATAATCTACCTAGGCAGCAATAGTTGTATTCAGCCTGAGAAAAAATACTTTTTTTTTTTTTAAACTAGGTCTTTCATTTTTATCTAAAGTCATAACATGTCTCTCAGCTATATTTGAATTTAAAATAAGTGGCCTTTAATGTATTTAACAATACTGCTTTAAAATGGCCTAGGAAAAGCTTTGCAGCGGAATTTGTTTCCTGAGAAGACAAGAGTGGTGAGAATAATTTCTGATTTTATGGCTGGAGCACCGTATTAAGAGGTCTTCTCAGCCATTTCGTAGCAAATAAAAATATTCAGATACTCACCACTTCTCTCCTCCAGGGAATCTCAGAGTCCTCCGCACTGGTTCCAGCTGAGGAACGTGCGAGGGATTTTATAAACAACCATTTACATAACTCTGCCGGCACTAATAGCATCAGTGACGCTGGCTGAGAAGTCCACCTGACCACACCAGGGCAGGAGGACACACACAGATTCCTGTCCACCCTCATTCTGGCTACGACTCGAAACATCCTCCTCCACTGGGCAGCCCAGGGAATGGTCCCTGACACCTTAATGCCATTTGCCTCTTTCTGCTTCCCAAGGAGTAACTCGGTGCTTACAGTGCTCCTTCCCCTTAAGTTGCAGCAGACAGCATCTCATCACCACTTGTCATCATCCTGACCAGCTCCAGCTGCAAAAGCCCAGGTCAAAGCTGATTTTTGTTATATTTTAGCCCAAAGACAAGCGCTTCTTTTCCTGGCAAGTGCTACACTTTAACAAGTAAATTGTTACCCTAGGAGT
>JANHGN010000024.1:67296-79619 GCA_024605025.1 Megaceryle maxima
CCGAAGAAAATGGTGTTATTTGCTAGAAGTTGAGACAAACAAGTTGCCGGGGGGGGGGGGGGAGGGGGAGAGACTTCTGTAGAATTTCTCCACTCCAACTGCTATACTTGAAGCTGAGGCTTGCTATTCTTGCTGTTCCTTCAAAGCTCACTGTATTTTGATAAAGGACATCAGTGGCTGCAAACCCTTTCATCAAAGAGGCATTGACTATTTAATTTTACAGTTGTGCCTCTTTTCCACAAGGAATACAGAGAATTCATTAGTAATCACACATCAGAGAGTGCATCCACCTACATGTTCCTCTCCTTTGGCAATTGTATAATTACACAATCATCTCTTATCAAAGAAACTTTTCCCTTCAACTTCTACACAATAATTGCCCGTGGCTTTGCTTCCCTTTATCTCCCATGAAGAGAAGGAAACACTAAAAAACATTTGTGTTGAAGGTTGCTCTGGCTTCCTTTAAGCAGCAAAAATCACAGGGCATGTGCAGAGAGAAATGTTAATCTACTCCCAACACCATGGAAAGTAAAACTCAACAACAACAAAAAAAACCAACTTCCAGTCGGCAAGTGACAAGAACACGTTCCGGGGGCGAGAGGGAGCGGGACCCTCAAGCCGTCGCTGTTCCGTCTCTCTGTATCGCTCCTTCTCTCGCTTTTTTAATTCCTTGTTGGCATTTTGTTATTAGTCCCCACACAGTAAACAACGGGTTGCAAATTCTGACAAAATGAACTGCTGAAAGGATTATTCATCCCTCCGCGAGATTGCTCTGTGAGCTGAGAGCTACACGTTCTGCATTCTGTGACTAAGATACAGTCCCATGTGTTTTCCCAGTTCAATCAAGTGTGCGAAGAACTGTCACAATAGTCCTTGATGCCAAGAAAATAAAATTTAGGGTAGAATGGGAAACCTGAGTTGCATTTTAATGATATTCCGTTTGCACCTGTTTTCTCTACTCTTTGTTTATTTTATTCTTTTTTAATCTTTATTGACAATTCATTAAAGCCTTATCATACCTCTCAACAGTAAAAGAAAAGGGAGTTGTTATTGTACCTGTCTGGATAATTGCTACTGAAGTGTTGTCAAATTCTTAGAAGTGGCTATAGATCTTTCATGTCAGGCCACTGGGACTGATACAAAAACATTTCCAGGATTCTGCAGGGTTTGGGGTTGGTTTTTTTCCTCGCCTTTAGAAGAAGACGTAAAAAGAACAAATAAGTCAAAATGATGAATTATGATGGGGGGGAAATAAAAATCAACATTTGAATTGCTTGATAATAGAGAGACTATGGGGCTTGAGGGAAGATTAGAGCAGCATCAGGCAAGAACAGAACTGAAAGTTATTTAAAAGTGATAGAAACCCTCTAGGATCTGCAATCCCACCGTTGTTTCCCTTTAGAAAAGCAGTTTTCAGAAGCTCCAATTAACCTTAATTTAATTCTGCCTTAGCAATATCTAGAATTTTAATTGACTGGGAAGGTGATCATAAATCTCTGTTCAAAATACAGCCTGGCCATTAGCAATTCCCAGAATGGCCCAACAAAGTGTCATAGAGAAGGACTTGCCTATTCTGCAGGTAAAGCTGCCTCTGGACCATAAAACAAACATTCAGACAGGAAAATCCCAGTAGCAAAAGCCAGTCCTGTGAGTACTCATTTTCTCCAGCACTGATAGCTATGAGTAAGAACCAGTGACTCCTGTGCCCAGCATATTTGTGTACATGCTGTCCACAGCATCCTTAAAGATTGTTTATTCCATCTCTCCCCTGCCTTCCTCTGCTCTTACATTTGGCTCTAATGCTGGGTGTTTAGCTTCCACTTTAAACATAATCACATCCTTGCTTCTCTGGTGCTGGCCTCCATTACTTACAGGCTCGTCTCTCACATATTCTGCTTGTTCCCTTTTAGGTCAGGTTACTTTCAATCTGGCTGATGTTCAGCTGTTCTGGAGATCTGGTGCTTGCAAATAAAGCTCTGTAAGGTCACTGCACTTACGGTACTGAATTGCAACGGCTTTTGAGTGCCTATATCCTTTTCAAAACCTGCCCTTGATCACCTTGCATTAGCCCAAACTTTTGGTCGTAGAGAGATCTCACTAACATCTTATCCCTCAGCCATCAAAAGATGCCTCCTAGCCATCCCACGCTGCTACGATGTGCAGAGGGGAGATATTCTGCCACTGCCAAGTACACATTTCTTGACCCTGAACTGACAGTCCAGATGCAGAGAGACAGAAGAAATGACTATACCCACACCACAGATTTCTGATGGGACAGTGACGTGGTAACAGTGGAGGAGTTTGATCCTTGGTGGATGTGGACACAGCCTGTGTCTCTCAAGTCTCTGTTGCCGGTTTCCTAAACAAAAATCCAACAGGTATTGTTTTGTGCTATGCAAGCCTGCTGCAGGGAAAACACATCTAACACAACATATATACTACACACTCTCACTGTGTATGCAGAGTGGTCATTTTCAGATACCTGGGAAGAGGAGGACATCTCATCTGTTCCCCACATCAGCCCACAAAGGGCAGGAGTTACTCTAGGGAAAAAAATACCTTGTGTAGGTATCTTCATGGGCACACGAGCACAACAGAATTTTTACTGATAAGGAAGTAGAGAGTATCTGTGTGTCCACAGGATTTTGTCACACCACTATGAACTCAACACATGCTGGAGGTCCCAAGAAAAGGGTGTGTGCAGCCCCTCTCCTTGTACCTACACCAGGCTCTCCCAGCCCAGCATGGAGTCACAGCCAGAGCTCAGCCCAAGGCAAGGCAGTTTTAAAGAGTGCCCCGAGTTCAGTCTCATTTGAAGATCTACCAAGTAAGTAGGTCTTACAGTGCTCATGATCATCAGAGCACTTTGTAGCACAGCCATTAACCCTCACGGCACCCCTGGCCAGCGGGCAATTACCACTACCTCAGCTTCGTAGACAAATGAGCTAATAGCGAGTCTGGGGAGAAAGAGCAAACACAGGCACAAACACTCAGATATTCACACCTGCACATCAGGACCTGCCAGATACTTCCAGTTCTTAGTAAGGTCAGTGGGAGGTAGAAGTCCTTAGTACCTCTGGAAAGTCAAAGGTGCTCAGTCAGAAGCGAAATGGAGGCTTTAATGACCTGCTTAGTGCTACGGTAATCAGAAGGACAAGCAAAAGCTCCTGAGGTCTTTTTCTTCACTGCAGGGTATAAATCCCATTTACTTTAATAGGAATTTATGTCATGCAGGAAAAAGATAGGACCTTAGCTTCTAGTTCTGCACACAAGGGGCATCAGCTCTCTCCTCCTCTTCCACATCTTTCCTTTCTCAAAATAGAAGCAGCAGGAGTAGGGACTTGCTACTGTTTCTGTAACTGCAGATCGGATTTAGACAGGAATGGCTGATTAAAAGTTGTGAATTAGGGTGATTTTGCTGACTCCATGAAATTGCCAGTGGAGGAGGGAGGGCAGCTGAGTGACAGAACTGGAAAACAAATTAGAGTGAAGTTCAGCTTGCAAGCAGCTGTACTGAGCAAAGAGGCCAGTAAAGAAAAGAAACAAGATTGTGATCATATTAAGAAGTTTTAATAGACTGAGAGAGGTCGACACAGAGGAAAATCAGGCATCAGAACTAAACCCTGCTTCAAGATCAAAAGGGAGCAATGAAGAGACAGAAGGGAGCTAAGTGACTCGAGCTATCTCACCTAGGCAAGAAGCTGTCCAGCCACCCAGTTCGGACTTGGGTGACTTGGGCAGGTTTTTCCACTTGTCTAAAGCTCAAATGCCTTGTTAAGGACTCCGTCTTCTCTCCAGGGCTCACCAAGAGCAGGACAAAAATGCGCCTTTGTCAAGACCTGATCATATCTCTGCAGTGTGCCCAAGGAGCAGGCAAGCCCTGAAGGGGCCAGCTCCTCCCCAAGCTCAGCACCATCACATCTGCACTGCCCAGTGCCCAATCTGATGATCTTGGGGGAGCTGCAAATGCCTCCTCCCAGACTGAAGCAACAGGTGTCTATGTCTGGGAGCAACCTGAGGACCAAGAGGAAGTCTGCAGCAGGCACTGTACCCACAGACATCAGGTACCCACCTGCCTGTATTTCATCCCAAGCCCAGGGAAGCAGCAACTGAGCCTGAGGTCTGCCAAGCAGTTCTACAGCCGACTGGCAGTGTCAGCCCACTGATCCCTGCCCCTGCTGGCTTTGAGCTCAGGTCCCAGTGGGAGCTCCCACTTCAGAGGAATAACTGATTTGAAGGCCTTTTCTCATGTTAGCTCAGCAACCAGTTCCCACAGCCAGGGAGAGGACAGTGGGGGAAGCAGGCTGCCCCAGTGCCTGCCTCCCCCAACCAGTACAGGGCTGTCACCGCAGTTGGGCAGGGTGCCCCTGGATGTGGGGACCAGGCACCAAGCGATGACAGGAGAGAGGGCAGCAGTAAAACTCTCACAGTCTGCACTGTTAAGAGACTTTAACCCTCTGCAAAGGCAGCCTAGGAGGGAAAAGCTATTTTCTGGTTGTGCTTCCTTGTGCTGCGTGAAAAGGTGCCAAGGATGTTCGAGCCCCTTTCAAACCTGCCAATTGCTCCACAGTTTTTCAATGTATTTTTACAGACCACATTTTTTCTTGGAAGTCTTTATGGAAAAGTGGCAGATGGAAAGGATTATTATTTTAGCCACTTCCAGTGAAAACTGAGTGGTTGTTACTGAGAACACATAGCGTGTGTTGGGCGTTTTGTGTATTTCCCTCACCCCTTCCCTAACTCCCAGAGACAAGGAGAAGAGCTGTCTCTGCACAGCCCAGCTGCTCCTCTGAGAGCTGAGATGTTTCTGTTGCCTCCAGGGAAATACAGCAAAGGGCAGACTCCATCCCATTGGTATTTCTTGATCTCACAAAGACAGAAAGACATTTGCAAGCTTTTCTCATGTATCACAAGGGAGTGGAAAGGATTAAAAACGTGTACTTGTTTTCTCCTGCTGGTACTTAAGAGTGTCTCAGCCCTTGCACCTGTTTAGGTGCAGGACAAGCCAAAGCACACATGGGCTGCCCAACCTGACACACATTGAAGGACATCTTGGAGGTATGGACCCATTGGATGAGTGACCTGTGCAAATGATGTGACAGCACAGGGGGTCTCCTGGGCTTTGGACAAGCATGGGAGGAAAGGACCAAAAAAAAAAAAAAAAAAAACCACAAAAACAACCAAACAACTTACTTTCTCTCCCAAGACACTGCTGGCCTATGGAGCTCAGCCCTCCCTCTCCAGGCAGCATCACCTTGCAAAACATCCAAACTCCAGCCAAGACAGCCTTCAAATATGACTATATGACTACATTTTCTACAGTATTTTTCATAAAGCAGGTTATTATTTTTCTGGCAACTCACTCATGAGCTACTGAGAAATGGGCAGGTTTTCCTCTCTGATGGTAACAGCTGTACATTTATGACCCAGGCATATCGATTGCATCTCCGTAGCACCCAAATTCAGTTCATTTAATAGAGGTGGTGGTGTTGTTTTCCCCAGCATACCAAGAACATCTCTTTTACAATATATCTAGCTTGTTTGGTATCATGGATGGTCTATTTCTCCAGTAATAAAATATCCACTCTGTCATCAGGTTCTGAGTTGAAATCAATCCAGAAATACAACGTTAGTTCAATAATGACCCACTTCAGCAGAATAAATCATTGCTTACCTCACTGCAAGCACAGCTCACGCTGCACCCACTCACCTATTTGGAACCCATTACTCCCTACAATCTACAGCACGGACGCTGGGGGGGCTGCTCTCTTCCCCTTTCGACACCTGATCTCACCCCGCTCCCTTCCAAGCGCCAGTGGATGTTTGATGGGCAGCTACAAGGGTCGCGGAATGGAGGCGATGCATCTTCGGCGAGGAAAAATGACACGCGGGATAAGACGCCTAAACCAATTCATCACTTAATGCAAAGCGTTACGGTGCTGCAAGCAGAGCGTCGCGCCGGGATTGATTACAAACAAGATGACACCTCCCTATGGACTGTCTGCTATATTATTATAAATAAATACCCATTCATTTTGGAGCCTGCATTACTGCAGAGGATAGATTATACCTCAGGTACACAGTAAATATCCCATTGAGTACAATGTCCCTTCCTCGCCAACAAATGAGTTTTGTCTCGCATAATACAGTTTCGTAAACAAGATAAGGGAGCGGAGAAACACCAAGAGACTGAGAGATCTGCAAAAAGCTCAACTGATATTAAGGAGCTATTTCCATGAAGGACACACTAAAAATTCAGCGACTCGCTGTTAGAGGGGAGTCGAGGACAGGAGGCAGCCGCAGAAGGCTCGTCCTTGCTACTGGAAGGGAACAAGCCCTAAAAAGCTTCCCGAGTCCTCCAGACATCACCAAGACAAAAGCAAACCCTTCTGGTTTCAAAATTCTAGCGGTTCACGCTAACCAGCTCTAATGAGGCATGCCACAGCATTTGGGAAAATAAAACAAGAGCAGTCTAAAAAGCCGTGTGCTGAAAAGGGAGCAGCCTGGGAGAAATCTGGCTTGTCCTTATCTCCTTCTCCCCTCTGCCAGATGAACCATCATCTCCGGGTGCCACCAGAGCACTCCCTGCCCAACACAGTCCAGACACCTCCTGTTCACCCCAGTCACTGCCCAGGTGAGACATGGATGATCAAATACTGGGCCACGGCTTGGAAAGCATGAGAAGAGCTGGTTAATGGAATGTTATGCCAAATATGCGTCATTTATTGACCATTTCTCTTATTTACCCTGGGGGTTTTAAGCATCCTGCACCCAGAAGACAGTAATTGAAGCCAACAGCAAAAGCATTGCTGTTAGCTCTGCTCTTGGTGCCTGCACTTGGGCCACAGCAAGGCTACTCCTGCAGCAGATCTCTGCTGCAAAAATACCTTCTTTCCTCGTCCATGTGCCTCCAGTGGTTTGCAAGGACTGAGGCTTATTTGTACATGGCTCTGCCAGCCTCACACAGATTGTGGCAGCCCTGAGAGTCCAGCAACAAGGGGAAATAATAATAATAATAATAATAATAATGTCTTTTAACAGTCTTCCACAGGTCAGGGAAGGGGCAACACCCATGCTGGGCCATCCTTACACACAGATGTAGCCTGGGGGGAAACGTCACCTCCACAACTCGCAAGGTAAAGGGCGAGACTGGAAGCATTGCAGGCAAGTATGGTGACTGCAACCCCTCACCTTCCAGGCAAGCTGGTGCCAGGCAGTTTGCTGGGAAAGAGGGAAACTCCTCTGAAAAATATTAAAGCTTCTCACTTCACAGGTATTTATTCTGCCTTCAAAGGACCGGGAAGCTCAACAATTGCCTGTATTTTGGCCACCAGTGCCCAGGTGAGCCTGGGGATGGGCTTTAGGAGTACAAAAGGATAGATGAAAAGCCACGACAGAAGTGCTAGAGAGGAAGCATGGTGCTACTGGAGTTCCTCCCCCCTGCTCAGCAGAGAGAGGCACCCGTAGCCCTGCAGGCACAGTGCAAGGGCACACCAGTGCTCACCAACTGACACCGTTTGTCCCTCGGCACCTCTCCACTCTCCTCTTACAGCCAGCTGCAGCTCCTTCCAAACAACCTCAAGACACCTGCACCAGAGGTGAGAGAATATTGCCACTAGAAAGCTACAAGAAATAAATAAAACATATTTGCTACAAACGGTCATGCTGTGGGGCTGGGATTTTGCCCTCCTTTTTCTTTTCATTGGCTGGATTGCCAGATAGATCTACGGAAGCCAGCTGAGAAAAGATCCTTACCCAGATCTAACATTTTGCACTACCCCTGATGCTTGTGCCTTTCATCCCTCCTCCTCCAACCCAAACAAGTGAAAAACTTCAAGAGGCTTTTGATTTGGGGTATGTTAAAAAGAGAAAAAAAAAAAAAAAATCCTCAACCATTCCTCTACAAAACAAATAAGAGTTGTCCTGTTTCACAGATAAGGAGGCAGAAAAAAAACAGCCAACAGATTGGAGCCCGATAGAACCAAAGTAGTTGTGGAAAAGCAAGGAAATCATCCAGATTTGCAGCTGCCGAAGCCTGTGCCTTGCTGTCACTCCCCAGGAGGCCTTGCACATGTGGAGAACAGCTTTGAAAAGCAACAGTATTGTTTGCTAATGTCAGTACCAGAATATAAAGTGGAAACAAAAGTGGAATTTTCCCCACCCACCCCACCCCCTCCATTCTCCCCTTGCTATATTTTCCCTTTTTTTTTTTTTTCACCAGTGAAGAAACACTTCCCCATGCAGGCACAGAAAAAAGTGAAGATAATCAGGTAATTTTCCATCTCAAATCAAAATGGCAACTTTCCCTTTGATTATAAATTCCAAATAAAATGAATATTGTTCCATTTCCTTTGAATGCTTTACAAAAAGCAATTGCCATTTTTCAGTCACGTCTGCTGCCTTCCTCCCTACACATTATTTTCACTCCAGGCCTTTCCAGGCATGTTTCATAAAAGCATTAACTGATATTCATCCGACATGGAGCTGCTCTTTCCATTTCTCTTTCAGTTTAACAGAACCCTACAGACCACAGTGAGGATGATTTCAAGCCATCACACTGTTTCACACACCCTTGGTCTCTTTTTTTTCTGCACCAGAGAACCCCATTTTGAAAAGATGAGGCTTAAAACCCGGTGCTGGTGGGCACCCTTCAGTTCCCCCTCCACATGGGGCATGTCCTTCCAGCCCGCAGCTGGGATTTTACCAAGATGAAAGAGGAGGCGAGTTCAGAGGTTGCACGGCTCATTGCACTGCTGCAGAAAGTCCCCCTGCAGCTCTTCTACACTAATGAAAGCAGAAGAGGAAAAATTTGCTAAGTAGCTAATATGAGAACAGAGACAAATTGTAGTCAAACACAAGTGCTTGTGTCCCTACATGCACCTCAGGAACTGCCACAGAGTTTCCATTAGATCAAGGATTTCTCTTGCATCCTGCTAAACAAAAGAAGTATGAGAACCACCACATGTCATCACTAGATCTACAGTGCCACCCTCAGGGATTCAGTATCTGTCCCCCGCTCCACGGATGGGGGAGCTGAAGAAATCAATTACATCAGATGCGTCAGGGGACACAAGTCCCATCCAAGGCCTTATTGAATGGGCAGGACCACTTGTGACGAGTTGCATCTGGGTGGCAGTGTTGACTATTTCCAAATTTCACAGTACTATTCAAGTGCTGGGAAAGCAAAGGGAGCTTGATGAGACCAGCTCATCCCCTTGCGACATATGTTGGCCAAGTCACAAGAGAAGAAGGAGCGACACTCTGAAAACGCTCCCCACTCCACACCCAGGGCTGATGCACAGCATGGGGGGAGGGTGGCAGAAACAGCCTGTAGCCAGGTAAGGAGAGATGCAATGCCCAGGTGAGACCTGAGAAGAAGGTCCAAGTAGCCCACTCACCCCTCTCCCAAGAGCATCTGTCCCTGTGGCAGGTCACCCTGCATCCCGGGAGGTCCCCGCTGAAGCACCCTTGCCTGACAGGCAGCGGAGTGAGGACACCTGGGTTCGTACCTTGCCTTTGCCCATGGACATCAGTGTAATGCACAAGGGTGCGTGCGTCTGTCTCATCCCTTAGGGGTGAGAAAAAAAGGCCACATGCTAAAATAAAGGCAGATCTGGCACAGCACTGTGTTTATATGCTCCATTGCCTGCCAAACCGAAAAGAAGTAATATTCCCAGTGTAGCAAAGCCCAGCTCTCAAGCTCTCTTCCGAGTTAAAATCTTTAAGGAAGCAAAGTCTGTAATTTCAAGGATATCTGTGATGCTAAACCCAGAGCAGATAGTAAATAAAAAAGTATCAAAAGCCAGATTTGCCTTGTTATCAGCTCTACCTAAAGCACTATTTATTAGTGCTGATGCCTGGCTGAAGAATCCTTAGAATTGACTAAAAACCTGGAGGAAAAGGAGTCAGAAGAATGGCATTATGCCATGTAAGAAATGTTTATCCTTTCCAGCTAGGACAACACAAACACAGAGGGTAATGTAGCCAGCAAAAACTGCCCATCACACGCACTGTTTACAGTCTATTCATCCCGACAGCTTAATTAAAGGGGTAATTAAAACTCTCCACAATGCTGAAAGATTTCTTTAAAAAGAAACTCCAGAAACTAGATGAAATATGTTCCCTCATTACAGTCAGTGGACTTTTTCCTATTTACTATTATTTTCAGCCTGTGGCCTAAGAGAAAGAAGCCCAAAGCACACTCAGTCCTACCACCTGCACTTTGCAAAGGTGAGGACAGACAAGGTGAGATGGACACCAGCCTCCAGGCCTTGCTTAGAAAGGGCTCTCATTTTCCAAGCAGCACTGAATGTCTCTTGCAAACTGTAGCAGGATAAAGAGGAAAACCTTCTTATTTTGAAGGTAATTGAAAATATGTTTTTCTGTCACTTACACACCCTCTCCAAATAGCTTGCCTTTTTTTTTTTTTTTTTTTTTTTCTTTTCCTCTCTAATTTAATCAGCCATTCAGCCGGTTTCTGAAATTTTCTGTATAGACAGTGACATCTAGTGAAGGAAAAGCAAACTCGTGCAGACACAGGGCTGCACCTGCCAGAGCCAAGATGGGGATTGGGAAATGCTGGAACAGAGATCACCAAGGGTCACTGGCAAAGAAGGCTGAATTACAACCCAGCAGAAACTCATTTATTCACCTAGCCACAAAAATCGAGTGCCTGCAAGGCACTGCATTTCACTTGCCTGGGAGAAAAAAAAAATAAAAAAAAGTAGATTGAAAGCAAGGCTGAGTTTACAGGACATTTCTGATTGCCAGAGGGGCAGCCAAGTGCTGGCTGAAGCCCACCGACGCGTGGAAGGAGGTGATGGTAGATCCTGTCCTTATAATTATACCCGCAACAGGTACCTCTGCAGCTGCTGAGGTGCCAAATGCTTGGTGGCAACCCCGGGCTTTCCACCCCAGACAGTGCAACAAAACCTCTGTCCCCGTGACTGCAATTACTGGAGCTAATGTCTGGGGGAAGAAGCCTGGGATAAATTGATTGGCTGCCGTGGAATGATGAGAACCTGAATGTTTTTCAGCATTGCTATTAAAAAGCCACGTCCCTCTCCACCCTGCAGCCACATGGGTCTTCCTGAGCGCCCACCTTGAACTCTGGTTTGCAAACAGCTCTTAATGAGACTCACATCTTCTCTCGCATTGGAAGAAGTATTTCTCTGGCAGCAGAGGCTTATACATTTGGGACAAAACAGAGCAGTTCAGCCGTGAGCTGGGTAACAGGCAATGGTGCTCACAGGGACACTGGGCAGGGGGCAAGCACTCAGCACTGCAATTAGCCTGAGCATCGAGAACAGCCCTGCCCTACTTCATCTGCAAGGACTCCCCCCTGAGCCTGATGAGCTAGCGATGGAAATGGGAAACAGATTCCATCTCTGCGTAGGTCCCCCTCAAACAGTGGTAAAGGTTCAGGAGAGGAGAGAGCAGGCGCCCAAAGCCATGGAGAAGGACAAGGTGCAGACAGCTCGCCCACTGCCTGCCTGGGAGCCCACTGCCTTCAACCCATAGCCAAGGTGGTGTGCACCAAAAGAAAGGAAAAATAGAAAACAACAAACAGTTGGCAAATTCACCTGCAGCAGACACCCCATTTGTCAGCAACACAAAGAGGTGCTCCTACACATCCTACAGCTTCTTAGTGTATGGGTTTGCAGCCATGGAAGAAAAGCACAAGGAAGAGGGCGGGAGAGGGGCTACTGGAAGGGAAGAAACTCTAAAAGGAAGAGGGAGATGAGTCAAAAGAAAAAGAAACAAGCTAAGAAACAAGAATGGAAGCACTTCCAAGCACAGGCACAGCTGCTCTTGTGGCTCAGCAAAATAAAGCAGAAGCTACTACAGCGATCATGAGGAGAATCCATAAAATTGTACCTCACTCTTTCTGACATCTGTGCAAACATCCCAGTGAGCAAAGCTGGGGGTCACAGGTGGCCAGAGGTGCTACTGGCACATCTCTCACTGACTCAAAGAGAAGCCCATTCACTATCCAGGGCGAGCCCGGGCTCCCTGCACTAGCTGAAGGCAGCCACACGCAGGAGGAGCTCAGCTGTGGGCAGAGCTGCACTTGTCTCAAAGCAACCTGGCAGCCAGGCAGTATAGAATCATAGCATGGTTTGGGCCAGGAGGGACCTCTAAAGGTCATCTAGTCTGACCCCCCTGCAGGAAGCAGGGACATTCTCAACTAGATCAGGTTACTCAGAGCCTTGTCAAGCCTCACCTTGAATATCTCCAGGGATGAGTAGCTCCAAAACACGTAAAATAGAAACTGCATCAAGTGCCACTTGAAAAACTAATTGACCCGGGGGCCCAGCAGCCTG
>JANHGN010000025.1:0-31645 GCA_024605025.1 Megaceryle maxima
CAGGCTTCTCTTCTCCAGGCTAAACAGCCCCAGGGCTCTCAGCCTTTCCTCAGCAGAGAGATGTTCCAGTCCCTTCATCAACTTTGTAGTCTCCACTGGACTCTCTCTGGTATTTCCCTGTCCCTCTTGAACTGGGGACCCCAGAACTGGACACAATACTCGAGATGTGGTGTCACTAGTGCAGAGTAGAGGGGGAGGAGAACCTCCCTCAACCTGCTGGACATGCTCTTCTTTATGCACCCCAGGAGACCATTTGCCTTGCTGGCCCCAAGGCCCATTATTGTTCTATGGAGAACTTACTGTCCACCAGGTTGCCAAGGTCCCTCTCCCTGGGGCTGCTTTCCAGTGGGTCTACCCCTAACCTGTACTGGTACATGGTGTTGTTCCTCCTTTTAAATTAACCTGTTAGGCAGCAGCTTGACAGAAGAATAACCCTGCAACCTCTTACTCTTGAAAAATAATTACAATTGTCAGTATAAAAACCTATAGTCAGAATGCATATATGTATATATAAAATTCAGCAATTTGCAGTAAAGATAATGCTTTATATTACTTTGGATAGGCATTTAATAGATCTGTTAGGAAGACTTTGGAGTGCCTGCAAGTTTAATCCTTTTCTATTAGTGTTTGTTAATTGCAGAGAGTGCAGACAGGTATTTTTAAATGAGCTCTGTCTAAAGTTGCTTTCTGTGAATTTCATTGAGTATTGTAACAGTACAAAGCTTCTGAACTGGTTCTGCAGCTCCTTCATCTGCTAAATTAGCACCATATTTGCATATATAATGATTTGTCTGCTGGTTGTGACTTTCACCTGTATGAATAATTTTTTTCTCTGTGTGTTTGTTTTGGTTTGGTTTTCAGGGACAGCAAAGCTGGTGACACTATAGTCTGGAGATTCTGCTGTTATGCAGAGACTGCTTGTTGCTGAATAGTTGTTGAGAATAATCAGGAGTAGAAATGTGCTTCCCCAGAGTTATGTGTTTGGGTTTTAGCCAGGAAGATTTTGGTTATGACATATGGTAGTGATGGTTTTGCAAGATGAAAGGAGAATAGGAGATTCTTCACTGCTTTATTGGGAATTATCAGATCTGCATATAGCTCTTCAAAGTTCAATGTTGTAGCTGATTATATTTTTTGGTGTCTGTAATTTTGTGTGCTCACTTGAAGAGAAACATGCATTGTCAGGATTTACATTACCTGCTATGTACTACGAATGGAATTACCTGTTCAGCCATTTTGATAAAAGAATTTGTCATTTTTTTAAAATGAAAGAGATTTGTTAGATAAGAAATCTTATAAAGCAGAAAGCTAAGGATAGTAATTAACTATATTAACCTGGTTAGAATATACTAACTTTGCATAGTCTATTATTTCATAATAAAAGAAGTGAATAAATCACAAATGCTTTTGCTCTCTAGGTTGGGATAAACATTCATATGGTTACCATGGAGATGATGGACATTCATTCTGTTCCTCTGGAACTGGACAACCCTACGGCCCAACGTTTACTACAGGCGATGTCATCGGTTGTTGTGTCAACCTTATCAATAATACCTGCTTCTACACAAAGAATGGACACAGCTTGGGTAGGGAGAAACGTTACCTTTAGTGATAACATTATGTCTGTAAGTCTGTTACAAATCTGAAACTCCCTTCATGTCTGGAGCATAGCATTTGAGTAGTTCTTTTGATAGTCTCATAATCTACAAATTAATTAAAGAATTGGAAAGAATAACTTTGTGTACCACTTGCATTATCATTGAAGAATTGGATTTTTGTAGCATCTCATTCCGCACGACCTGCGTTTGTGAGCCTCTCTACTAAATCCACAAGTAATACTTGATGTGTATAAGGTGGCAGGTAAGAAAAGTGGAAAATGGCTATAGCTAGAATTGGTTGCTGTGTGGGGCCACCTGGCCTTCACCAGAACCTTATGTTGCATGGACACTACTTTGAACATATGTTGGAGAACGGTGTCTTCTGCATTTCTGGTCTGGAGTCACGCATAGCTGGGCTAAAGCTATGAATTAGACCAGTTGTGTTAAAGTTCATTAAATTCTTGCAGTAAATTTTAGTATTATGCAACACTGTATGACAGTTTTTAAGTTAGATGATGTCAGGATGGGGTAGAATTAATTTTTTTTTTAATGCAATATATATAAGAATTCAGTTACTTTGTGCAATTTAATGAGCAAAAATACAGCACGTAAAGAAAGAAGAAAAAAGAAATCTACTTCCTGCATTAAGGAGAGAGTGAGGTCTTGGTAAGAGATCTTGGAATTGTGCTGAGGGGAGTAGAATTTTCAAGGGGTAAAGCTCAGAAAGAAGAAATAGGGTTTTTCTTATGGGTAGAAATGTAATAAGGAATAGAGAGGCCTAGCTTGAAAAGAAATGAGAGATAGGGACTCCTGAATTCACTGTTCTATTTCCTCACATTGCCAGACACGAGGAAAGTTTGGAAAGCAGTAAAGAGGAAAGACATGATTTACATTCTTCTCCTTGTCTCTCAGAACAAGACTGCCTGTTTGCTTAGGCCCTGAGTAAACAGATCTAACTTGGGAGTTTTCCTGCCCCTGCTCAGAGCAGCTCTTAGGTGCCTGTAGAGGTCAATTCCAAGCAATCACTTCTGTGACTATTCTGTCATGGTTTAATGTTTCTTCTAAATCAGAAGAGTCCATATTCCTGGGCTTAATGCCTGGACACCTATGGCAGTGGGACGCTTGAACACTATGTACTTGTTTCTTTTTGCCCTGTTTCAGGGTATATGTCAAAATGCAAGATAATTGGCTTATGTTGTGGTTAAAGCAGAGAAGGGCAGTCTTACCTTATTCTCTTCTTGGAGCTAGTAAGAGTGTGCCAGCAGGTAAGTTGTTGATCAGCTAAAGAGACACTGGTTTCCTGACTACCCTTCTGGTCACATGCATGAAAGAGCTAAGAATGGAGGGAGCAGAACCTTTTTATCAGTGGAAATCTTAAAGCAAACTGGCTTAGGCCAACTGTGAAACAACAGTCCAAGTGATTAAAATCTGTTTAAAGAGGAGACTAGAATGGCATAGGTGAGGAGAGGCTAATAAAATGGCATCTGTCGTAGGCAGTCTGACAAACACTGTGGATTTCAGAAGGAAACCTGACAGCTCTTCTGTTGTCATGAGCTTAGCTAGCTTGAATTTCTCACAGAGGAAAATTGATTCAGTGTTTAGGGGAAAAAGAAGTTTTTAGCTGTCTGGTTGCTGCTGCTTGTCCAGAATTCCTATACAGTCATGACTTGAAGGACATTTATGTTTCTTCTCTAGGCCACTGGTGCAGTCTAGAGTATTGGAAATCTCTGCCTCAGCCTGGGATTTGATGCTACAAGAAGGGCTAAGCTATTATTTATGCAAGCGTGAAGTCCTGTGTTGAAAAAAAACCCACAACAAAGCCGACCCCCTCAGAACTCCCAATACCTCCATGTCACTCAGTCATCATTTATCATTTATCTGTCTTGTCTGTTGCCATGGTAATTCTGAGAAAGGGCGAGTAGGCTATCAAAACGTGCCAAATGGAAGTGGTAATAGCTGAGAAAGTTAGGATGTGAACGGGTAATAAATAAAATGATAGCTTTGAGGTGTGATGGGAGGAAACAGATTCATTCCATATGTCATTCCTTTGTATCAAAGATTTGAGTAAGGAAGGAAGCCAGATGCTCTTGAGATTTGAAATCTTGTTTAAGAATGGAGATGGAAAGCAGGAGTGAAATTTAGGACAAAAGGTTAAAAGCTTTGTTTTAATCTTAAATTTGAACAGGCGTAAGAGTTTGAAGGGTAAGTGGATTGGAATCATTATGCACTTGTGAAAAAATGAAAGTGAAGAAATACTTGCAACAATAAAAGCAATTACAAAATTCTGTTATTGTTTGGCAATCAGGAGGAGATTTCCTGATACTTATTTTCTAACTGAAAGCTTCCTCCATGTTGTGTGAAGTTCCTGAGTCTATAGAGGTCAGATTTTTCTCTAATCCTGAAACAGCAGAGTCACTGCCTTGGTTTTACGGGTAGATGGAGGCTTGTAATTATGTAACGAGATATTCAGCTCTTCTGTTTGAAAAGCAAAACACCCTAGCAGGGATTAGGGTGAGACATTTATCAGATTGGTTTGGAGTATTATGGCATGTGCTGCTCACGTAACAATAGTGCGTACTTGGGGAGAAAAGTGATAGCCAACAGGAAAAGACACTGTTAAATCTTGGTGTCACAGCGTTGAGACATGCAAGGGAAAAAAATCTCTTCAGATACTCTCATTTTGCCTCTTAATCTGTAGCCAGAATCTTCATGCATTCTATTCTGCATAACTGTATGATGTTTGCTAAATCTTAAGCTCTGTTTTGAAAAATTGTGGACAAATTGAATACTTTTGAATGACAATTACTTCTTAATATTGCCCTTTATTGCTCAAGCACATCAGTTGTGCCTAAGCATCATAGATAGCATTTTACTCAACCGAACCGTCTAGAAACAAGTAGCTGAGTTTTCTGAACATATAATGATACATTTAAGAAAATGAGACTAGAATCCAGACATATGGAAATTAATCTTAATTTTCTCTTCCTTACAGGCATCGCTTTCACAGACTTACCGGTAAGATAAGTGCATTTTCAAGCAGCTTTCCTTTGCATTATAAACAGATATTTCAGATGTAACTTTCATTTACGTTATGCTTCTTTGAAATACAATGATAATCTTCTTAACCAATTTGATACCAGATATTTTTCATCGTTTCAGTGGTGATTTGTTATTTCTAGCAAAAAGATTTTTGTTTTTATACGGTGGGGGGGTTTCCTTTCCAGGTTAACAGACAGTTCTAATGGATGTTTAGCAGACAGTAACGCACACTAAGTAGTTTTTACATGCTGTGTTTGACGTGTGCAAGCCCTGCATACGAAGTCAGAGTGGCGTTGCACACCAACAGGGTGTGTGTACAGCTCTGGATCACATGCAGAAGGGCTGGCTGGCTGCTTGGTCACTGTAAACTGGATGCCTGATTTTCAAATTCTTTCTCTATAGTGTTCACTCCATAAGATTAAGCATATCAAAATACTTTTTTAAAGGAAGTTGCAGATATTTGAAGTTTTCTAGCTTTTCAGTCAATTAAATTGTACTTTCCTTGAAATGGCTATAAATGTGTTCCCTGTGCTGCTGGTACAGGCATGATACCACATTTACTTTGTTTTTCTCTCATCTGCTTTCGTTTCATCTGCTCTGTGTGATGCACTTCCATCTGGCCAGCTACTCAGTTTGCTGTCGCCTTAAGAGGCAAGGGCAGATATTAAGGAAGAATGAAGTCAGTAACCCAGGGTACCTCTCAGCCCCGACACAGGGTTGGTGCTTAGTGTTAGGAACCCAGTGCCACTGTCCTGCATCTGTGGGATGCCAGCAGAGCTCCTTGACAGCAAATGGTACCAGCACGGGAAAACTGACATTGTAATCTTAAGTTTGAAGCTGGACCCCTCCTCATTAGAATCAATTGAGACTTGTGCTTTGTTGGTTAATCTAGACTAGGTTACACCATGAGCAAGGTTTATTAAAAACAATCCCCCCCCCCCCAAAAAAAAACCAACCCTAAAAACAGAAAGAAGAGGAGGGGGTGTGGTGTGGAAATGGGGCAAGATTGGCTTGGGTGTGGTTTTAACAACCAGAATATTTCAGTTTAATTTCAGTGGGCTTCAGTGTTCCTCCTGACCTGCATGTTGAGAATGTCTTACTGATAGCTTTGTTTCATTGAGCACATAGTCCTGTAGGTAGTGTACCATTGTTCTATAGCACCGCTGAGAGCAGTGTAAATATCATGTAAGTATTTTTATAAACAGAAAAAACCCCAGCAACAAAACCCCACCCACCCAAAGCCCCACCTAATTGCAAGCTGTTGCTGAGATGCTGATTGCATTTAAGAGTTACTTTAATCCCAGTAGGCAGGTTTTACTGTTCTCATATTTGGCATATTTCAAATTTGCATGGAGACCTAATCTCTAAGCAGATAGTAAAACTGAGACAACAATAAATGCTTTAAAGTCTTTTTCTAGATACAAGTCCAGGAATTCACAAGAACTTCAATGCACTGTTACAGTTCCTTTTAGGCGCTACACTTGGACTTTGAGGCTAATGAGTTCTCTATCCTGTCAGTTCTTACCACTAAAATTCAGCGATGTTTTAAGTATTTCACCCCAAAAGGAAAATGGCCCACTTTGTAAGTTTAATTTTTGTTCTCTTTTTAAAAGAAACTTTAATCCTGGTCTTTAAAAATCATTAAAAAATTGGTATTTAATACTTCGTAAAATTGAAACCAAGTTATAAAGTTCAGCACAGTTTAAAAAGTGCATTTTCTGACTAGAAAGAGGATGATCAGTAAGGCTTTCTTATTTCAAAATAAAAACATTATGACCACTGGGAATAAAATTAATCATTGTATTGCTGGATTGGTAGAAGTTGCTTTAACTAGTGAACAGATGATCCAGAGGTATTTGCTTCTTCACACTACTAGTAGCAGTGGGGATATTATTACAGAGATTTAAAAAAAAAAAAAAAAGGGGAAATTTAGAATACGAGGAAAAAACTAATTAAAAAATTTCTTGCAGCCAAACTTGTACCCTACAGTAGGGCTTCAAACACCAGGAGAGGTGGTGGATGCTAATTTTGGACAACACCCATTTGTGTTTGATATTGAAGACTATATGCGAGAATGGAGAACCAAAATTCAAGCACAGATTGACAGATTTCCCATAGGAGATCGGGAAGGAGAGTGGCAAACAATGATTCAGAAGTAAGGCTTTGAATATTATCCATTAAAAAAACCCAAACAGTTTCATAATTGCATGGTTTCAAAGATCTTTAAAACATTCTACCTGTTTTGACAAAAGATACAGATGGTATTAAAACTTAGTACGAACAGATTTGTTACAATATCAGGTTTCAGAAATATGTATAAATTGGAGAATGGATAGTTGTTTGGGGCAGAGTTATGTACGTTATTAGTAGTTGACAGTATATAATAAGTGTAAGCCTTCCATTTTGATTTGATTGGGAAATTCAGAAAAATTGCCATGGTTGTAACAGGCAGTTGTAATACTCTGGGATTTGGAAATTTCCCTTTGTGTTCTCAGCCTTCAGCATACCAGGTTAAGTTGTGGCTCATTTGTGTCTCACTTGGAAATACAGTGGTAGTGGCTTTGCAATTTTTATTTCTTCAGTGAAAGCAAACATTGAAGTGTGGAGAAATTTCACTTTGGTGTATGTAATGAGCAAAAAAAGAAACTTGCTTACAAGGTAATGTTTTAATTGAGCCTACCTTTGGGTGACGAATCATCTGTTTGAAAATTCATCATAATAAAATGATGTGTTGATTACTCTATTTTTTTTGCACAGTGTTTTGAAGATGATACTGGCTCTTAACTGAATTACTTCTGACTTGTATAGAAATTTCTGAATTTCAAGTAGAATTCTTTAACTCAGTTACTTCCCCCCCCCCCCCCAGAAAAGGGTTTTTACATTCAAGCAGTTCTTGGTTTCTTACCTGTTTTTAATGTGTTTCTGGGTTTTTTTGTTTTATTTTTAGAATGGTATCATCTTACTTAGTTCACCATGGATACTGTGCAACAGCAGAGGCATTCGCCAGATCCACAGACCAGACTGTGCTAGAAGAATTAGCTTCCATTAAAAATAGACAAAGTAAGGCTGGAAAGCACGTTACATCCTTCCCCCCTCCCCTTAAATAAATACGACACAAAACTTTCTCTTAAGCATCCCTGTAGCACTACTCCCTAGTACAGTTCTTTGCTACCTACCTGTAAAGTTACACACGCGAACAGCGGGTTAAGATGAACTTCCTCGCTAACGTGTTGGAACTTGTTTGATGTAGCAGAATGTGGTTGAATTACCTGTTGTCTTTCTCCTGAATGGAAAATTGTATCTGTCTTAAACAAATGTGTGTAATGTCTCTGAATGGGTGTTTGTGAGAGCTAATGGTCAGTCACAAACAGGAAGATAAAACTTGGTCTCGACAAATGTTTAGACTTTAAACTGAAAAAGAGTTTAGAGGATGCTTTGTAAGTTAAATCCAATTTGAGTTTTCCCCCTTACAGATGTGAGGGGGAAGAGGAGGAGGAGGACTAACAGCAGCTCAGTTCTAACTTGCTGTGGCAGTGCTGTTTGGCAGGCTGATTAAACAGAGCCTTCCCCATTCATTTAAATCCCTGCTGTGTGAACACAAGCGTTTGTGTGACTGCGTGACACACCACATGGGGAAACTGCTCTGGCTGAAAAATAACCCACTCTTTGGGCTGTTTTTCGTTTGGTGGATAGAGCCATGAGGCTGGTTACCACTTGTGCCAGGTTACAGCGACAGAATCATCGTCTAAAGCAGGGACTCTTGTGGAAAGGTTTAGTCAACTGTAACCTGACTGGAAGTATGTGTTGTAGGTGAGATGTCAAAATGAAACCTGTGGGAGTGGGATGCAACTTGGATGTTCTTGGGTGATGATAGTTTGGTATATGTTTATTTATAAAGGTGTGAAAATGAGGAATGAATCTCAGAAGATGGTCTGCAATCTTAATGTACTTCTAAATGTGCAAGTCTGAGTACAAAGTAGTTGTATGCTGGCCATAAATAAAAATATTGAGTACTCATTTAGATACGTGTAGGTGGAGTGCAGTTCTTAAATTCTTCTATTGAACATTTTAAGGAAGCATGTACACTACTTTTTTTCTAAGAGGAAAAAGCCTTGTTGATGGTTGCAGTGTCTTCTAATTGTGAATTTATGTGTATTAATCCGTAAGCTGTCCATTTAACTGATGTCGCTTTTGGTGAACAGAAATTCAGAAATTGGTTTTGGCAGGATGAATGGAGAACCCATTGCAACAACATAACAGCTGTATCCAAGTTTACTAGAAAAAAATCCTAATCTCTTATTTGTTTTTTGGTGAACAGGAATTCAGAAATTGGTTTTAGCAGGAAGAATGGGAGAAGCCATTGAAACAACACAACAGTTGTATCCAAGTTTACTAGAAAGAAATCCTAATCTCTTATTTGCATTAAAGTGAGTCTTCAAATTATACAGATGTGTGTTTATAGATGGCACAGTACCTTCTGAGACAAGACAGTTGCTCATTTAAAGCTTTCACGGAAAGTTAAACAAAGTTAAACAGCGTTTTTTAGAAAATGTGTATAGTTCACTTTTTTATGCTGTATTATTTGCTACGTGTTTAACTAGGTTTTGTCATCAAGGTCCTGTTTTGCAGCATAATTCACATCCCACTGTAGACTTATTCTCTAGAACTAAATTTTTGGTAATTTTTAAATGCATTTTAATCAGTTTGGGTGTCAAGTAAAACTTAAAATGTAAACTGATACAGTATTGCATTCAAGAAGGTTAAAAGTCCTCTGGGCATAAGTTGGGCTGTTCCTCCACATGGGTGACTGACTTTAAAGAACAGTTTAAATGAGCTGTTTCACTCTGTGTCACTTCACTAGAAACCTCTGGCTAATACTGTGGAAATTCCTTAATCCCAAAGGGTTCTCTTGCCTTCCCAGACACACAATAGTCACCTTCATTCTGGCATTTTTACTCGCCAGCTGCACTGATCCTCCAGAATTTTGTACCATGTTTTAGTGTTTGTGGGGAAAAAAAAAAAAAATCTGTTATCTCCTCTAAGAACAAAGCACTTCAATTTTTCTGTGCAGTTAAGTAACTGGGAATGTGTTTGAAGTCTGTCACGCTCAAGTGCTGAACAGAGTTCATGTGATAGTACTGCAGACATCACAGAAATCACAAAACACAAACATTTTGATGAAAGGCTTCACTTGATAATGTCAACTGTACGTTATCTTTTTCTCAATCTGTCTGTCCAAATTTTGCCTGTTCCATTGAGGCTATCCATGCCTAAACCATAAAGTGGTAGTTCCTTAAAGTTCCTTAAAGTAAAATCTCCTGACCTAAAATAAATTTGACAAAGAGCAACAGCCTCTAAAGGGAAGGTTTGTATATGAGCTTGCTTTGCAAAGTGTTTTCTAGTGCAAATGTTTACTGTTCAGAGTTACCTTTTAATGCTTACTGTTCCAGACAGTCAAACTATCCTCTCATTTACTTTAAGAGAAATGACAGACCTGACAACATAGCGACATATGCTCCTCGAGAAATAACCTTGCCCCTGCCAATAAAACAAAACAGTTAAAACAGGAAAATGTAGTTTAGCTCTCTAAACTTTGAGGACTTATTGACAAGGTCTGTCCTTGAAGGATAATATTCCTGTTCTTCTCCCTCACAAATTTTGTAATTGTGTATTTTTGGCTAAATACTCCAAACTTTATTGATGATCGGTTTACTGACATCCAGCATTTTACTGAGTCAGACTTTTTGTATATTTAACACTAAAATGAAACCATCGCTATCGTTGGTAAATTGAAATGTGTGAATTGTTTTATTAGCTTAACTTTTTTTGCCTTTTGTTTAGGGTGCGCCAGTTTATAGAGATGGTGAATGGTACAGACAGTGAAGTGCGGTGTTTGGGAGGCCACAGTCCAAAATCTCAAGATAGTTACCCTGTTAGCCCACGATCATTCAGTAGTCCTAGCATGAGTCCCAGCCATGGAATGAATATTCACAATTTGGCAACAGGCAAAGGCAGCGGCACGCATTTTTCTGGTAAGTTGATGCAGGGGATATTCCACATACATTTGGATATACCACAGCATGTAGTGTTTGTTGGGTTTGGGTTTTTTTTTTTCTTTTATCAGAAGTAGTTACAAATACTTGTGGACTTTACGGTTTGTTTTACTTAAGAGTTGATACTCAGTGCTTTGTATAAAAGCATAGTTTTAATGATTAAAATGTGTGATTCTCAGTCACTGGAGAAATGAAAAAGAAATGTATAAATAGAATCAAATCTCTCTTGCATGTGCTCTTGGGTTTACTAAGGGTTTGCACAGTAGGTTGCAGATTTCTAAGAAATGGTTCTGGGAGATGGGAGGTTCTGACACAAATTTCTGATGTCCTTTCAGTGGCAATTTATGGCTTGGGGAAGGTGGTTTAAATCCAATAAGTGGTGTGTAGGATATATTTCCTGTGGTGATGGAATAGTAGGAACAGCTGCTCTTGTGAAGGAAATACCAGAAGAAAGGTGGTCGAGTGAGGTAAAAGACTTTCTGCTGGCTGCTAAATTTCCATCTGTGCAGCTGGAACAGTTCTGGGAGTGTCTAGTGGTGGTAAAGCTTCAGTGGGAAGCCACGTGTGTTCAGAGCTGCCCCATGCCCCCCAGTGCCCCTGCAGAGAAGTTGGGCATGTTAAAATAGTATGTGAATGAACCCAAGACTCTTAAGGTAGCAGAGGCCATCAGCTTTCACTTCTGTTTCATTCTTAAATCCAAAATGGAGCTGACTGGGGCCTTTTGTTGTTGTTGTCTGGTTTTTTTTTCCCTGTTGGTGGGACTGAGTAGGAAGCCAGTGTGGCACAACCACCAGAATACCTGCTGCCTTTGGAAAGGCAGCGGTTTTGCTTTTTCCACCAGTGTCAAGGCTGTGCTGCCATGTGTGAGTGGAGGTCAGCTCAGATTTCTTGTTTGCTTTTCAAGTGGTTATTGGGGTGTATTGTAGAAAGCACCTCACACTTTCTAATTTTGAAAATAGAGGCACTGCTTATTAAGTTGATGAATGTATTGTTAGTATTGAGGTTTGGGATTTCCTGAATGGCAGCAGCTTCTTTTGTTTATAAGCCCTTCCTGTGACCTGTTTCTGTATGAGAAAATACGGGGGAGCTCCTGCTTTTGGGCTTGATAGAACTGGCAATTATGTGTTTGCTTCAAATAGTAGTTTCTTGATTATGTTTTAGAAGGGTCAGAAGAGATTTTAGCCATACATCATAATTTCACAGCATAGTGTAATTTTATTTAGCAAAGCACAGTATTAACAATTAAAATAATTATGTGGGCAAGGAGAGGGGCTGTATTTAATGTCGCACTATGTAAAGTATTTTCAGCACAGAATTTTACTGCATATTTATCAGGAGAATTGCATGATTAGGAATTGGTGAGATGCATGTTTGCTTTCATTCCTTGTGATGACAGTGGCCTAGAAAGATTTTTAGATCTTTCAGAAAAAAGTATCAGTTCTAAACAATGCATTCTATGTTGATGCAGTTGTACTTTCACACTGGTAAACCAGAAAACTGCCAAACCTTCTCATGTACGTGTTAGCACTCGTTGAGTAACACCAAACCTCTGCACTCTGGAAGCCTTAAAGGTTCAAATATGTGAAACACAGAGGCGATGTATTTGGGTTTGTTTGGCAAGTCCAATGTTTATTGACCAGAAACAAATGAGCTGTACTTCATCTCTGTACACGGGTACTTACGAGTAAGTTGGTAGATGATCACAATTATTACAACTTTCTTTCAGGGTTTGAAAGTAGTTGCAGTAATGGAGTAATATCAAATAAAGCGCATCAATCTTACTGTCACAGTAAACACACGACCACCAGCTTGAATGTACCAGAGCTCAACAACATAAATGTATCAAGAACACAGCAGGTTAACAGCTACTCCAGGTGAATAAACTTCAGATGCTTCTAACTTTACATTAAGGCCTGTCTTGTCCTTGTGCTTGTATTGCAGAGAGAGTTTTTAGTAGAATTTGACGTGACTTCTTTTCAAGGATGGTTAAAATGTTTAGTGTAAGGGGCGAACAACTTGTGATCACTTGTGTGCTTTGGTTTTATTTTAACTTCCCAAGCTTGATAGGCTGTTTTCTCCTCTTTGGTTAAAGAACAGCAAGGGATGGAAATAAATTACCTCGCTTAAAGCTAGTTATGGTCCATTTTGAAGTTGTATAGTGAAGATTAATGAGCTCTCTTGGCACTTGGAATTTTAATTTAAGCCACTGACACTGATTTAAGCACATTGCATGTAGGTAGTGAAAAGCATCTGGAAAACTGTCTATTTGTAGCAGTATCTGCAAAGTAAGCACAATGGAGATCCGTATGAAATGTGGACCCCCTTCCACTGCACAGACAAGAATTGTTTGCCTACTCCAGTCACTGTCACTTGTGCAAACATGTTGAATTCAGGCAGTGAGCACAGATGTATTAGCGGGGGTTAATACAGTTCTTCATAACTAGTAAACATTAAGCTGTGGGTTGCACAGATGCAGCAGAACCTAATGTGATGTGTGATGAAATACAACAGTACTCGGCTGTGTTGCCAATCCATCACAGACAAAATCACTAACTAGGATGTTAGGATGTGGTGATAATGAAATGTATTTCAGTTGGATGGTGATGACTGGGGACAAAAAGTAAGAGTAACAATTTACACTTGAACTTCATGATTTGCATTTGCGTCAGCAGTTGCCTTTGCTAAAAAACCTGTCAGTGTCCAGGCAACTCAGAGACTTTTCACAGGAGGAAGACAATTCCTTGTCTGCAGTGTTGCCCAGGCAGAGGCACCTTTTGGTTTCCTTCCTCAAAGGGAGCTGCGTATTTTTTCCTTGCTTGGAAGCAAGACACTAAACCTTCAAATTGAGCATGTTTTGCTCTCGAGAGAAGTTTTAGGTGGTCATTCCCAATGACAAAACAGAACAGACTAGGATGGAACTGCCGGCACAGCTCAGATCCCAAAGCCATGCTGTGACCTGCTTCAAGCAAAGTATGGTGAGGAGTTGTAGCTCTGAATTTGCCTCTGAGTAGCTCTTCTATGTCATGGTTTACTCAGCATTTGCTTTGGGTTTTTCCTCCTTTTTTTATTTTTTTTTTTCCTTGTCATTCCACTGGAAGTAAATGAGCAATCGGGGCTTTTTGGAAAGAATTATTTACCTAAATGTGATATTCTCAAAGTAAGCTCTATACAAGTTAACTGTGTTTAAAAACTAAAACTAGGAATGGTGTATTTCCTCAAGGCATTTTCTCCAGCTCTCATGTATGTACAGATATAAAAAGAAGATATAACTTTTCAAGTTTTTGGTGTGTATTTGAAAAGTATTACTACTTACCTATTAATAATGGTGGACTGTTTAATTTTTCAGCATCTGAAAATGTTATTTTACAGAATACTAAAGTTGAAAGTGCCTTGAAATTTCCCTGCTGCTCTGGTGTCACAGTTGCTATGGATAAAAAAACCAAAACCAATTAGTGGTCTAACTTGGTCATATTTAAAAGCAGCCTTTCAGTAGCCAAGATGAGGAAGTGTTGTGCCAAAGTTATGATGAATATAACCCTAAATACTTAAATATGAATAAAACTTTCATTTATTCCTCTCTTTTCAGCAATGATGTAGACATGGAAACAGATCACTACTCCAATGGGGTTGCTGAGACTTCATCCAATGGCTTCCTAAATGGTAGTTCTAAACATGATCACGAAATGGAAGAATGTGACACAGAAATGGGTCTGCAGTGATATTTCTTACATTTTTATTAAGTGATGGCAACAAGGTTATGTTTTTACTTGCAATGCTTCCCAACTTGAAAATTAGGGGTATTAGCTCAAGTCTTGTTTGTTTTGCTGTTATTAGATATAAATCTTATAACCACTGATTTGGTTGGTCCGATGTCGGTGTCAGAAGAGGGGAAATGGGTAACCTAGCATTGATTTCTAAGGAACTACCTTTGAGAAGAAACATGCTGTTGTGTAGCCTGCCTGCTCCAGGGTTGGCAGATCGCTTCTCCCTCTTGCCCTGGTCCTCTCAGTGTTCGTGCTTCTCATGGTGTCTTTGCACTCAGCAGTAAGTGTAGAAATTCCAAATCACTTGTGTTGATGAATGCAAAGTGGTAGTGCTAAATGATCAAGGGAAAAAGCTACGTTTGGGAACTGACACGTTAAAAAGAAGATTTCCACCAAAAAAACCCCAAAACCCTGTTTTGCATAGTTGTGGTCTAAAAAATAACCTTGTTTTACTTAACCTGCTTTATACTCAGTCATACCTGTTGATGTTAGTGACAAGTGGGTGTTTAAGTACTCTCTGATTGCCAGCACACCATAAAAAGACACTGTCAGATACTGTGCTGACAGTCCCTGCCCCTGTAGGCAGGCAGATCACTGCAGTGTGCGTGGGCTGGAGCTGAGACTGGTTGTTAACTGGTGGCTGTGTCTGACCAAGTGGAGGAATCCAACCCAGCAGTTGCAGAACTGTTTTTTCCAGCAGCCTTCAATGAATAGGTAGTCTAAATGAACCGTGAAGGTCGGGATGTGGCTGGTAACCTCTTGGACTGCAGCAGTGCCTGCGGATACCTGTGAAGGCTTCACAGTTCTGAGGGCGGCTGCTGCTGATCCTGCAGCTTTGCTGGTAAATACGAGGTAACCATTGAAAGGCAAATGCAAACCTGGTACAGTGCTGGAGAGGGGAGGGTCAAATGGCCAGGCTGCTTTCCCTGCATTATGCTCTGGAACAGCATAATAACAAGGCCTTGTTTCTGTGACATAAAAACCAGTACACTTTATTCTCTTGCAGCCTTTCCCACAGAGGCTTTGCTGCGACTGCAGCTGCACAGGGCTGCTTGTGGGATTTTTTTACCATAGTTGTTTTCTGCCTTTGGGAAGTGATGCCCCAGATCCCAGTGCTGCAGCAACCACCACTGCTGGAAGGCTTGTGGGTGCTTCACCTTCGTAAAAAAAGAGATGTGGCTCCTCAGCCCACATTGCTTCCTCCCCACAATTTGAGGTTTTTTTCCTTTGGTGGTTTGGTTTTTTGTTTGGGTTTTGTTTTGTTTTTAGTATTTCTATATTCTCCTCAGTGCAGTGTATGTGAAGTAGGCAGATTTGTTCCAGAGGTGGTATGTTCACATCTAAGGGGAAAAAAAAATGCAAAGTGGCTACTTAAAAATCCGTGTTTAAAAGTCAAAATGCATCACTAGATGGCAGTGATAAAATCAGAAAGAAGAAAGTTTCACACTTCCATTACAAAACCAGATTTGAAAATTGATTCCATTAATGAAAGAAAGTGGTTTTGGGGGTTTGTTTGTTTGTTTTTGTTGTTGGTTGTTTGGGTTTTTTTCACAACTTGCTTTAATTGTAATTTTTAAAAGGTGGAACTTTCAGAGAAGCCAAGGGATGATTTACTGTTTATAACTGCATTAATATATTCTAAAACCACTAGGATCAGGGGATACTGGAGCAAATGCTAAAGAAATTGGTTGTACTGTTTTGCCTGGTTACAAAAGAATCCTGAAATAACAGAATTGTTGAGCTAATACACTCTACAAGGGGTGTCAACAGTCTAAATGATCGTCTGGTAGCAGCATCTCTTGTGGCTGTCCGGGAGGTTCAGGGGTTTTTACCCTCTACTGCTCTGCGTTTGGCCTGTCTCTAGAAGTGCAATGCCAGAGAACTAAAACTTTTATTGATGAAGTTATTAAACTCCCTTAGAATTTTAGCATAAAATTCACTTTGTGGTCCAGTTAGTTTAAAATGAACGACTGCAAAGTAACGAGCTGTAGCGTTCAGAAAGGAGCCATTGGGCACGCTGGGCGCAGGAGTGCGCTACGCCACGGCCTCTGGCCTCGCGCGCTTCCTCTCCAAGGAGGCCGATGTCTTTTGTGTGAAATCGGCGCAGCCTCTCTAGAGCCATAGGTTGTTCCCGTCAGCTCTGGTGGTGGTGATGATGACGATATCGTTTTTGCAGAAGTAGATTCAAGTCAGTTAAGACGTCAGCTATGTGGTGGCAGCCAAGCGGCTATTGAAAGAATGATCCATTTTGGGAGAGAATTGCAAGCGATGAGTGAACAACTAAGGAGAGAATGTGGCAAAAACACAGCGAATAAGAAAATGCTCAAGGTACGTTTAATCTTGAAACAGTGATGTGAAGGTGAATAATTGCGCTGCCCAGCGGAGTCTCCACGGCGTGTGGCATTGCGATGCTGTTCCGCTTTAACTTTGGCCATTTCTTTACTGGTCTAAGAGCAGTAGTCTGGGAGCTGTGGCTACACCACAGCTCCTGTCTTGTCTGGGTAGCACATGGACAGGGAGCATAATTTCACTGTAACACAACTGAAAACCAGAGATGAATTTAGCACTTCCCGGTCTCATTTCTGACCACGTAGCTTGACCTCTTGAATCAAAGTGCCATTTTCAGCTCTAATGATAAAGGAAGAGGCTTGATGCAGATGCCTAAAATGTGTTCTCTGTAATAATTGCTCTACCTTGGTTTGAGACTGCTCTGGAAAAGAATTGCCCTGCCAAAGACCAACTGCAATTTTCAATCTGTTTTTACTTTTCCCTTCGCTTTGCTAAAATAACCGTTGCCTTTCATATGGGGAAAACACTGCATTCTCAAATTGGAACAAGTCCTCTTGCAGTTTATCTTTTTGTATCAGTGAAGGACACTGACAATCCCCTGTGTGATTCTCAGTCAGAATGGGTGAAGGCAACAGTCCTCATTGTCCTTAGTAGAATATAGCCGTGAGCCGTAACAAACCCCATCTTTCCACAGGATGCGTTCAGTTTACTTGCCTACTCCGATCCCTGGAGCAGCCCTGTTGGAAATCAGCTTGACCCCATACAAAGAGAACCCGTGTGCTCTGTACTGAACAGTGCAATACTCGGTATGTGAGGCCTGGGGGAGGTTTCCCGCATGGTGCACAGTCCCTTTCGCCCCAGCCAAGCAGCCTGGCCACG
This sequence comes from Megaceryle maxima, assembly GCA_024605025.1. NCBI lineage: Eukaryota > Metazoa > Chordata > Aves > Coraciiformes > Cerylidae > Megaceryle > Megaceryle maxima. The sequence goes on from JANHGN010000025.1 coordinate 17,623, forward strand.
CACCAGTGCCTGGGCTGAGCGAGTGATAGTGTGTCGCAGTGGGACCCAGCACACTCCTGAAGTAAAAAGAGAGGGGCACTTCTGGGGGTATAATAGTTCTGGGTGTATAATAGTTTGAGATATCAGCTTTGCTGTTCAAAGCAGAAATGGGGCTGGGAATTTGAAAATGTCACTTTGTTGCTGCTGCACTCTCTGGCTGTAAGAGCCAACTTTACAAGTAACCACAGGAATTTTGAAACTAAGCTTAAAATTCAATCTTTCAGTCTCCTACTACAAAATGAGTCAGGTATTTTAACTGCCACTGCGTTTCTTTTCCAGAGACTCACAATCTGCCAAAGCAACCGCCGCTCGCTCTAGCAATGGGACAGGCGTCACAGTGTCTAGGATTGATGGCTCGATCAGGAATCGGATCCTGCGCGTTTGCCACAGTGGAAGACTACCTACACTAGCTATGCATTTGGAGAGCTGACAGGTGGTGTGGCATATTCAACGGGGAGAGTAGACCAGCTCTGCTGACTGGAATTTGGAATTTTAATTATGTACTAAGGACAAGTCTGTCGCTTTATGTTGCTTCCTAGTTTACAGCATGATGCAAATGATTTCTAACTTAGCGTTAGGAGAAACTTCCATCTTTAAACCTCTTAGACAACTAAGAGTTGGAAATATCACTGATAATGTCAGACATCCAAATTGACAAGTACTGATCCTTTAAACGATTGTCCAAAACAAACCAAAAATCCTGCTACCTTGTGGTGGGACGGAAGAGTAGAGAACACGGATGTATTAGCACGTGGGTGATGTAAACGTCAAGCAGGATGACTTGCCAACCTCCACCCCCATTGTTACATACTTCAATCAGTGTAATTTGCAAAATGCATAAAAGACCCGATGGTTTGGATATATAGTGTTGATGGGAAGAAATATTTTTTAATGTGTACTGTAAAACTTGAATTACTCAGGAGCTGAGTGAATATGTTTGTTGCTACTTACAATCCCAACCTGTTGATCTTAGTAGTTTTCTTTTTGTTTTAACATGGTCTTTTCAATTTTGTTTCCTTGTTTAACTACAGAGAGCTTCTGTTGTGTAGACTCACCAGTTTAACTGTTGTATTATAACAGTATTACATGTCAACACAGTGTGGTTATGACCTATTTATATAAAAACCAAATATTTAGTCAATTTACAGTCTTAATTTAATCTTTGTACACCTTGCATTTTTAAAAGTGCTTAAATAGTACTATATTGCAATAAAATGTAGTGATATCATAATTAACCAGCCATTAAAAACTTACTTCTACATACATGGTAGCATGGACTTGTATGCTACGGTTGTGTGGTGCTGGGGTTCTGTCCTGAACAAGGGTTCTCACACAGACCCCCTGAAGTCAGACTGAAGGCTCACTGGTCAAACTGGGGCTGCTGCTTCCCTGCCTCAGAGCACTGGTCACAGGTAAAGCTTTCCCCAGGTCCTGTCACAAAGCAGGTCCAGCAGTGCAGAGTCGGCACTGGTGGGAGCTGAGTCACAGCTTGGTACTCCCTGAAGGCGGGGTGGGGGGGGGGGGTGGGACTTGTAAGCAATCATCAGGCTGGACATAAGTGTCCTGTTGCAGGAGCTGACTTAAAAGACTCTGATATCAGGATACAGCCTTTCTTTAGAGATGCAAGTAATGAAAAGCAGGAAGAAGCGATTGCTGTAAGAAATGCAGTAAGTAAAACATCGTTCATCTTTATTCTTTGCAAAGGAACTGCCTCATGGAGGCAGCTCTTCAAGCCCTGTTCTAAGACCAGCTCTTCTAAGTCCCTATTAAGGAGCCACGGGCACTGCCCTGGCCCAGCTCCTCCTTAGCCTCTGCAATCAGTCCTGAGAGGGGGAAGGAAGAACAGGAAAAGCACCTCAGGTACAGCTGCGGGAACCTTTTCTGCTGGCTCTTGGCTGGAGCTGAAAGCAGAGTGATGATGGAGAAGTAGGGGAAAAAAGCCACCTTTGTTGTGTTGAGAAATCAATTTTCAGTAGATGTCCAAAACACCATCTTCTGAAAAGGCTGTCCTCCCACTCATGTTTTAATCTGTTTGGCGAGCCAAAGTTTTTTAAACCTGGTTGCTCTTTCCTTTTTCTCTTGCCCTTAAGAAAAAAAAAAAAAAATGCTGTTAGTTACCATTTTCTTAGCCTGTGTATGGGAGAAGCAGCAATCCATTCATTACTGCAGCATTTCAGACCACAACAGCTGGGAATGCTGGTTCCTGCCTCTTGTCTTTTACACACAGTGTGGGCATCCAGTAGCACAGCAGCACTGCCACAGACCCACAGCAGATGCCGAGGCCTAAGGACCAGTAATTTTGCTTTGGGTAGTTGTGAGCCTTAGAGACTGGCCATGTTTGGCTGAGGGGCAGGGGGTGGCTGTAACCAGTGTGGGTATCAGCCCCTCTGGGGGTGTTTGTTGCTGTTTTTATGAGGAGCAAAGGGCCATTGGTTTAAAGTAGTACAGACTTCTACTTTCCATACTCACCCCAAGATTTGTCCACAAACTGAACTGCAGCTTTTTTAACTGGGTTTTTCTTGTTTTCAAGGGAAAAGAACTCATTTGCTGAAAGGGGAAATGAGTGTGAATTACTTATTAAGATTAATCCAGACAAGTGCTCATGCAGCACCACCTAAGGAAAAGTGCTTACGCTGAGCCCGGTTGGCATGCGATCCATAGAGTTGTGTGTTTAAAAAGTCTTTGGCAAGCTGTTGGTGGAGGCCGGGTAAGCGCTGATCTTTCAAGCACACAGCTGTATAGTTTCCTTTTGACCTATTTAAATACAGAGCAGGCTGTAAATCCCCATAGCAGTTACACAACAGACGCACTCACTACTCAACACTTTGCTACTCAAAGCACTACAGTGGCTGGTGCTGGTCTCTGATGCTGAGCCAAACTTTGCAGCAGTAATAAAAACAAATTAAAATTGGACTAAAATGCCTCAATCTGCTGCAAGGAGTTCTTTAGAAGTCCTGAACTGGTCCTACCAGAAGTGAGTTAAATGCCTCTACAGGAATGAGTGACAAGCAAATAGAAGGTTGGGTGGTTTGTTGTTTTTTTTGTTTTGTTTTGGTTTTTTTTTTTTGGTTTTGTTTTGTTTTGTTTTTTGTTTGTTTGGTTGGTTGGTTTTTTTTGTTTGGGTGTTTTGTTTAAAAAAAGGGGCCAAAATGCAGGAATTCAGGGCTCAAGCACCTGACAGGTAGCAGCACACAACAGAATGGCAACTGCTAGGCACGTGACTGCCCTGTTATAACAGTTACATGTCCATAAAAGCTATTTATCTTATGAATTCCATATCTCTATATGTGTATTTTAGAAGTATGCTGTACCAGAGGCATATTAAACACGCTTCTCATATATAAACAGTCTGAATTGGAGGAAGAACAGGGGAGAAGATGAAGGACAGCAGTGAGCACAGCCCCAGTGACAGGACAGCCACTCTGATGCCCCTCCCCAAGCTGGCAGGAGCAGCTGGGACATCACCCCCCCCCTCCCCCCCATCTCCCTCTCCCAGCACACCTGGCCCCCTTTCTTTGCTTGGCTTTCTTCACCCCCCTTTGGGCTTGGCCTTGTCGCTGCTTCACAGCCCCACCTCCACGGCGTTTACCTACATGAATTCAGTAACAACAGAGAAAGAGAGAATGATCCCAACCATTACCAGTCAAGAGCAGTAAGGGAAATCAGAACAGGAATAAAACAACAAATAGGCAGTGAAAAATAAGATGTCTTTAGTTAACTCCAACAGGGGAAGCAGCACTGCTCAGGGGAGCCACCCAAAGCACCCCCCACCAGCTCTCCCCTGCTTCCGCATCCCCCACGCAGACTGGGACCCCTCTCAGGACACTCACTGCAGGGGAACAGCCACGAGCAACCCACAGAGGGGTGTCCGGCCTCGCTTTCCTTCTCACAATCCATCTAGGGCTACGGAGCCTAAGCAGTCAAAGCATCACCCCGAGCTCAGCTCTTGTTTATACCAACACTTTAAAATGACCCCACAGCGTAAAATGAAGAAAAGTTGTAGTTACACCACCCAGCTATAGACTGATGGGAGGTACGGAGGAGGGAACTCTTTCAAACAAAACAAAACAAAATCAACACTTGTTTTTTTGTAAAGTCCTTTGTACATAAAGGACATGTTTGGGAGGTAGCAGAGGAAGTGGGAGAGAAAACAGCCACCAGGAATATGCCGCATTCTTCATTTTTCTAGTGTAGAAGTTGAAAAAAGTTACCTCTTTTTTTTTTTTTAACAGCTTCTACTAAATTAGAATACAATATGTAAAGTATGAAGGAGATTAACAGCTCTATCCAGGAATAATAGCCTTTATAACTTAAACAAATGCTACATAGGAATCTCTTTCTGGGGAATCTTTGCTTTCCACATGGCATCTTCCCATTATTTCCTTAAACACCTATTCTTAACCGAAACCACTCTACAGCAAACGACTTCAGTAAAAAGCGAACGAATCATATTAATTTTAATGTTCCTCTGCAGCACACAATCTGTCAGCCTGACCCTGCCCCAGCCCGCAGAACGCGACCGCAGCGCAGCGATGCCGCCCGTAGTTCCCGCAGCCCCGCGCCAGCGGAAGGGGCGGTCCCGTACCTCGCTCAGTTGCCGCAGCCGGCCCATCGCGTCTGTGGAGCAAGGGGAAGGCAACAGGTCACTCTCCCGGTTCGTCCTCCGGTTACTCAAAGACGCTGCACGTCCCGTTTCCACGCCGACCTCCCCGGCCGGCGGGAGGGTCTCGCCGCCGGCCGGCAGCGCTCACCGAGACACCCCAGACTCTTCCCCCCCAGCACCCCTCCCCCCCATCGCCCCCTCACCGTGCGGGCGGGGCAGCCGCCAGCTCCTGCAGCACGGCCTCGGGGAGCAGCTTCCGCTTCTGCGGGGGAGAGGGAGGTGAGGGAGGGGAGCGACGGGAAAGAGGCGGGGTCGCTGCCGCCCGAGGGTGGCAACTGTACCTTCTGCTCCGCGAACAGCTCCTGGCGCCGCCGCCGCTTCTCCTTCAGCAGCTGCTGGTGCCTGCGGCGGGAGGGGACCGGGAGGAGCCGTCAGCGCGGCCGCGAGAGGGGCAGGGATCGCGCGCAGGTGGACGATTTGGGGCTGGGGGGGGGTATCTGGGCGCGTCTGTACCTTCGGGCGGCCTCCCCCAGGAGCCTCCGTTCGGTCTCAGCCGCCTCCTTCGCCACGCCAAAGGACACCTCCTCCGGGGCCTCGTCCTCCGAGGAGGGCGGCCCGCAGAGCGCGGCTGCCGGGCCCCGCTTGCCCGCGGCCGCCGCCTTCTGCCGCCGCGCCATGGCCCCCCACGCCGCCTGCCTGCCCCCCTGCCCCGGAAGCGCTCCCCGACTTCCGCCGCCCCGCGTGCGCAGCTAGCCCCCCCCTCGGGACAAGGCGCCGCCCCGGAGCGCGAGCACGGCCGCCAGCCACGCCCCCTGGCAACCGTTGGTTGGTCGCCGCCTTCCCGCCGTCCGCGCGCGCGAGGACAGAGGACGGGCGGCACGTGGCGGGCTGAGCTGTGGGGGTGGCGGGGCCCGGGCCGCCCGTTTATTGCCGAGGGTAGCGGGGAGGTGGGGGAGAAACCGCCCGGCGGGACCCGCCGTCCCCCCCTTTCTGAGGTGCTCAGGAGATGATCTCGGTCTGGTGGCGGGCCAGCGCCGGCGGCAGGGTGGTCCCGCAGGGGCCCGGGAAGTGAAACCTGTGAGGAAGGAACGGAGGAGGCGGGTCAAGGGGCGGGCGGCGACCAGCGCACGGTGCTTTCGTCTGGCGGTGCCCCGAGGGCGTTCGGAGCGCAGGGTCGAGGCCTTCCGGGAGCCAGGGGCGGGCTTCAGCTTTACACTTAGTGTCCTCAGTGAGAGTTAATTCCCCCTCGAGAGAACACTCATCTTTTCTTACTTATTAGAAAAAACCGGTATTTCATAAGCACTGGGGTGAAAATTAAGTAGTGTTTGTTTTAAAATTGCCTAAGCGTTTTAGCAGTTCAGTGCAAAAGGCAAATGAAGATGGAGGGGCCTAAAGGCTGCTGGTTTAAAAGTGAACACCTTTACCTGAATCTGTCTGTGGCAGGAGTAGCTTCCATGTTAAATTCTGCGACTGGCACTCCTCTGGCAGACACCTGAGGGGCAAACATAGCAGCAGGGTACACCACAGAGGAGGTCCCGACCTGCAGGGACAGGGTGGAAAATGCCAAATGTAGCCCACCAGTAGTTAAAACAGAAAAAAACAACCCAACCCATGAGGTGAGGAGCATTCTTGGAACACTGGATGTGCAAAAACCACTCAACCATGGGAATCCCTAGAAAAATAAACCCAAATCAGTATCGAATTAGTGTCACTGCCTATGCAGCTATTTAACATAGATTAAGAATCAGGAATTGCTTCTCTGATGCAACTGAAAGAAGCCCGTTTGTGGATTACATCTGTAGATAAAAGAAAGAATCCCATAAATGCAAAATGGCAGACTGGCTTCAGGAAAATGAAATGAGATGTTCCTTCCGTTACTCGAGATTATTCTGTGAAGGGTACGCAGTGTTCTGAGAAAGTGTTTTGGTCAGTGATCTGGAACCTCCATGGCATGGAAACAGCCTCACAAAAACAAGCACCACAAGAGAACAGCTCCCTGTCTTCTTGCAATGTTTGGTCACCTTTTTAAACAGAAGTAGTGTATTTTTCACTGAGGAAAATTCAACAGCTAAACACTATTAACTAACCTCTAATGCCCGTGTACTCTAAATGCAGACTGCAGGTGCCTGCTGAGCAAGATGCACACACGGCTTGCGATTGTTCAGCCTGGACAAGGCTCTGGGGACACCTTACTGTGGCCTTTCAATAATTAAATGGGGCCTACAGGAAAGATGAGGACAATCTTTTTATCAGGGCCTGTTGCAACAGGACAAGGGGTGATGGTTTAGTTTAAAAAATTAGAAGAGGGGAGATTTAGACTAGATAGAAGGAAGACATGTTTTACACTGAGGTTGGTGAAGCACTGGCCAAGGTTGCCCAGAGTGGTGGGCAATGCCCCATCCCTAGAACCATTCCAGGTCAGGTTGGATGGGGCTCTGAGCAATCTGCTGTAGCTGCAGATGCCCCTGCTCCCTGCAGGAGGGTCAGACCAGATGAGATTTAAAGGTGCCTTCTGACCCAAAATAATCTATGATTCTACTCTGAACTGAGTAGTACATGTACATTTTCAAACTTCATGGTCTTTTACTCTTGACACTAGAGACTCCCTTGGGGGCTTTTTATTCTGTGGGGAAGTACAGATGCATCTCCTTTACCCAGGCTTCCCTGCTGGTTAAGAGGTTAGGTAATGAAAGTGGCACTCACTACCAAGCAGAGGTCACAAATATCAAGCTCCTTCTCAACCTCAGTCATAATGTCAGGATCCAGGGCTTCACCAAACCACACAACATGGGGACGGAGGAGCCCATTGCAGCCATGCTCCTCACACCTGTTTCAAAACCACAAAGGGACAATGTTACGCTGCTGACACGGCCGTTTCAAGCTGCAAACCAACAAAACAGTTTCTGTTCTAATTTGGGCACATCTTACCTGCCCTAGTTCTTTCTCCTGTCTCTTTCACACCCTCCCCACACCCTCCTCTGCCACGTGCAGGGCAGAGGCAGCTGATGCTGTGCTACAGGTGTGTTGGAAGTACACACATGCTGCCTGGTCACACACTACAGGTTGCTGAACAGTGTTCAGCTCAGATGCTTCATTGTGTCTTCCCCTTACTCAGCTCCTGAAATCTCTGAACATTGTGTGCTACAGCCCTCGGCCTCCATCAGTGCTAACAAACCACCCAACAGGTTTTTAAGGAGAAAGTGAACTGAAAGACAGAAGCACCGTATTAGCTGCTTTCTGTTAGGAACCAGGCAAAAAATACAGTGGCTTCTTCCATCTGCAACTAGCTCAGGCAAAGCTTTGGCCATTATTAAAAAGCACCGTGGCACATTTGATGCTGGCAAGGGACTAAGCAGTGGCTGTAGCCCAGCGCAGAATCCCAGGCTGACTAACAGTAGGTAGCAACTGCAAAGTAACAAAATATTTACTGTGTAGTACTTGGTTTCTTATCGCAATTCTCCTACTACTCCACTTACTACAACCCCCCTGATTTTAGGCATGTCTCAGCTTGATGCTCAAGTGCAGAAGCATGCGATGGTTTAACTGAGTATCAGCATGGTGAACTACTACACACTCTAGACTCAGTTCTCTGGGGCAAAGTCCCACACCCTTTTCCTCCCGTAGAATGTCTCTGTGTCTTTCCAAAACTACGTGAAGGGTCATACAAGCCTTAGGCAATCACAAAGCATGAAGAGGTAACAGCAAAAACCAAAGCGGTCCATACGTACTGAGGAAGGTCTTCAACTGGAATTGAGGCGTCTTCTGTTTCAGGATCTGGAGCCCTTTAGTTACAAAATTGAAATACATGTTTAGTTGCACAAAGTGCACTTTGTATATTAATAAAAACTTAGCATTCTCTAAAGCATGCTTTCCAATCAAGGAATCTGCAACTTCAGCCAAGTTCAACACCTACTACAACCCTAAAGTGACACATGCAGGGCAGGCATTTGTCTAGAACCATCCCAGAGCTAAGCAACTGTAATGAGTTGAAGGCACAACAAATATTTATAGAATCATAGGATTGTTTTGGTTGGAAAAGACCTTTAACATCATTAAGTTCAACCATTAACTCAGCACTGCCAAGCCCACCACTAAACCATGTTCTTTGACACCACATCTACATCTCTTTTAAATACTTCAGGGATGGGGACTCCACCACTTCCCTGGGCAGCTTGGGCCAGGGCTTTGCAACCTCTTTGGGGAAGAACTTTTTCCCAATATTCAATCTAAATGTCCTCTGGCGCAACTTGGGGTCATCTCCTCTTGTCCCATCGCTTGTTCCCTGAGAGAAGAGCCTAACCCCACCTGGCTCCAACCTCACTTCAGGAGTTGTAGAGAGCAAGGTCTCCCCTGGGCCTTCTTTTCTCCAGACTAAACAGCCCCAGTTCCCTCAGCTGCACCTGGTAAGACTTGTTCTCTAGACCCTTCCCCAGCTTTGTTGCCCTTCTCTGGACATGCTCCAACCTCTCAGTGTCCTTGGGGTGAGGGGATAAAAAACCCTAAAAATCTATGAGCATACGCCTGTCCCGTCCACCTGCTCCCTTTTATAGTGGTGAAAGAAAGAGGATGGCTAGAAAAGGAGACTGAAGGATTCTTCTGCATTTTTTTAAGTCGCAGAAATCCTGGGAACTGATGCTTCCCTCCTGACTGTTCTGTATTTCGAGACTTATAATCATGAGAACCCTAATGACTAGTTGAAGAACAGAAGCTAATAGGTGCTCAAGAGATGCAGATGAGGACAATCCATGTACCAAGTGATGACAGTCTAATTTAAGGAGGAAGCATCATCAGATTTAATAAAAAATACAGAAAGTGAAGAGGGTGGGAGTAAACATTCATTCTCAAAGAGTACATGTAGCTCATGACAAGTATCAGAGTTTAGACCAGCTGAAACTATTCTAAATAAAACATATTAAATGTTGTGCTAACTTAGAGTTCATACACAGGACTTACAGTATCCTGAGCTCTCAGTGAACCTACCGGTCTACTCATGTTTCAAAACAGCTGTGTACAATTTCAGCATTAATCCTACTAGGAGAAAATGGGGTGGTGGCTGAAGCTCCTGTACGCTCCTAAAGCAGCTCCTTTTCTGCCAAACAGTAGACAAAGTAGAAAAGAGAGTTTACAAGGCAGGTTGTCTTACCCTTTCCCAGCCAACGCGGGGCATATTGGACTCTTGTAATTTGCAGCGACGTTTCCACAGTTGGTGCATCGAGTTTTAAATAAACTACCTGAAACACACAAAGAGCAAACAGCAGGGATCAAGTGACCGCTCAGAGGCGCAGCTTCACAAGCAAGGGATTGTGTTCATCCTGGACAGCCTTGGTTTGACTTTGAAGCCTGTACCTTGCGAGTAACTTAGGACATGAATGTAACAGCCAAGTGTTGTAACCCGGTAGGCAGTATCATGAACGAGATGCCATTTACACAGTGTGGACACGTTTCTGTTCAGCAACCCAAGTGACCAGCATCACAGTTAAGCACAGATTGGGCTCAGCAAAGACAGACAGCCCTTTCAGCTGACAGACTGCAGTGAACAACAGCATCAGTCCCTCTAAGCTCTGATTTATCACCTGTTCTACCTCACAGGTAATACACACAATACACCTGTTCTACCTCATGAGTAATACGCAGCCTCGTAACAGTGTTTCAAAGGAAAATCGTTATTTAAAATATCACTGAGGGAGATGATTTCTGCTTATTGCCTTTCCCCTTAAATCAGAAACCTTTTCTTAAAAAAATATATATCCAGAAGCCCCACTGACCACCATGCGCTGCACTTACGTGTTTAAAGACACATTTATTTTCTCCCAGTACTTATCCTGATCTCTTTTCTCCCCCAGGCTTGCTGGCCTGCAGCAGACAGGTAAGCTGATCCTTACCGTGAATTTCTAAGAGGTGCTTTGTGCCTGCCTTTCTGTGTAGCTCATCGATATTCTGAGTAATGACCACGACGCTCCTTCCTTGCTTGCTCAGTCTCCTTTCGCACTCTGCAATGGCAATATGCGCGGGATTCGGGTGTTTACTCAACATCACTTCCCGGCGGTAATGGTAAAATTCCCATACACGAGAAGGGTTTCGTGCAAAAGCCCCCGGAGTAGCCAGCTCCTGGAAAAGACAACAATTCATTCTACCAACAAAAGGTCAAGCAAATCCCCTCACCAGATGAAGCCTGCTAGATTAGTGCCATTTACACTGCTCCCAGTGTAACAGCAGAATCGAAAGCGGATTAAATTTATAACCAGATGCAGTGGACAAGAGTATAGTTAATAGCCCTTACAAGGATGACAAGTGAAGTTGACTTAATGAGGAAATACCTGATAGCAGTAGTGTGGTGTTGCACAGTACCTTACTCTGTGCTGCCCTACCAAACTGTTAGTACAGCAGAAAGGAAGATGAGGTATTTCAATGCACGTGCTTTCTGGCATTCAAAACTCTTTCCCACAGCAGCCATAATACTCAGAATCGTGTAGATACATTTCCTTTGCTAACAATTTATTTTCTGCCTTAATTGAAGCGTATCACGAGCCAAATTACAGCTGTTGCCAAAACCACGGTCTAATGTCTTGTCTCTTCTGTGCCGGTAAAATCTAAACTATACTTATCACATTAACTTTAATTTTGCCTTATCTTCTTTTAAAACAAAGAGTAGCTCAGTCTAATGCTTAATTCTGATACAAAAAAAGGTGACTGAAGGCTTTCTGATGCAGAAGGACTGGGCATTTATACACACACGCTTTATCTGAATTGATAGTCACTGAAAGAAAACAGGCAACTTGGAAAAACTCATCTTTCTGACCCCTTTATAACTTCATCAAATCTTCCACCAGTGTTGTCATCAAAAGAAAGTGAATGGGATTGCAGGGTTTGGGGAAGTGACTACTGACAGTGTAGCCATTACTCAAAATGTCTGCAGCAGAATCACACTCAGGAGGCACCTACTCAAGGAGCTTGCTGCTGCACCTGCTGGTGTCTGCTTCCACCTCTTCTCCCATCCCAGTCACTCCCAATGCTGTCAAGATCACACCAGCAAGAAAGACAGAGTTTTTGGGAGAGCTAAAGACTGTGAGGAACCTAAAAAAACCTAATAAAGTCCTAAAATCTTTTAAAAGACTATTACGAGAAACCAAGATTAAAAAAACCCAGTATCATTGGTTCTGTTCTTGGTTATTTTGGTAACAGGTTCTTAAGAGTTTAACATAGGAAAGGCCCCATGAGGCAGGCAAACAGTAAGGGTGTCCAAAGATGAGCAAACAGGTAAGCTGCAAGGCAACAAGAAAACAAGCGTGGTAGAAAGACCCAGAGCTGTCGTCAAGAACATTGTTTTTCCCAAATGGCTAATGAACCAAATGACAGAAAATAAGCTGCAGCCACACAAAGTGGCATCGCAGGGCATGGGGAAGAGCTGCAGACAGGGCTGTAGGGCGAGCTGTGCCTGCCGTGGGAGCACTTCCACCCTGGGGTGCCCAGCTTCTTCTGCCCCTATGATGGACAGAGAAGCATGGCCACGTGCTACCAGTACATACCTGGGCTTGCCACTTTCTCCAGAAACCTCCAGCCCCTCTGAAGGTAGGCACTCCGCTCTCCGCACTCACGCCGGCTCCTGTGATAATGGCTATGTGCTTCGCCTTGGCAAACACTTCGCGGAAGTCAGCCATACCTACACGCGGGGAGGAAAACAAACGGCTGCTCCAACACCTGGGCTTTTACATAGAAGGCTGTACAGACGGTGCTGGCAGACTGGACTCACTCCAGTATGTATCTCTCTTGTACTGGGGAACCCAAAACTGGACTCAGCACACCAGGTGTGTCTCATCAGTGCTGAGCAGAGGGGAAGGATCACCTTCATCCGCTGAAGATGCTTTGCTGAGTGCAGCCCAGGACACCCATGAGCCTTTGCTGCCACAAGGGCTCATTGCTGGCTCACAGTCAACCTGCTGTCCACCAGGACCCTTGGGGCCTCATCCACAAAGATGCTTTCCAGCTGGTCACCCCCAGCCTCTGCTGGTGCCTGGGGTTATTACTCCCCATGGGCAGGACTTCGCATTTCCATTTGCTGAACTTCATGAGGTTCCTGTCAGCCCATTCCCTCCAGCCTGTCGAGGCCCCTCTGGATGGCAGCATGACCCTCCTGCCTATCCACCACTCCTCCCAGTTTTGTGTCAACTAAAAGCTTGCTGAGGATGCACTCTGCCCCATCATCCAGATCGTTAATGAAGGTGCAAAACATTACTGGCCCCAGTATTTACTCCTACAGTATGTCACTAGGGAGTGGCCTCCAGCTGAACTGCAGATCACAACCCTCATCTTCACAAGTTTTTGTTTTGTTTTTGTTTTTTAAACCAAAGGCAGTTTTTTTTAAGGACGCACAGCACAAGGGCCATAGAACTGGGCAGAGAACACTATGATTCTGATGCCTTGTCTGCTGTTGTAAACCAAACCCCACAAGAGGAAGATCAGGTCCCAAGTCCTAGTATAGCCTCCAGCCACTGACACCAACCAAGCACGGATGCTCTTGAAAAGCAAGTGCACCTTGGCTACCCAACGCTTAAGGGTGTTATTGGTGTACTTGGGAAGTTCTGTGCACAGCTTTCAAGTTAAGGCACATCCTCCAACTCAAAACAAAACAAGCAAAAGAACCCAAACCAAACAAGAAGAGGGTATTTACTACTACTGGATGGAATGGGGCTCCTGGGGTTACCCAATACCCTGCTGCTGAGCAGTTACAAATGCTCGAGGCACTTTGTAATTCTCATACAAAAAACGAGGAGTGAGTTTTATTACCCACTGGGATTATGAAAAGGAAATGCAATTAACTAGTGAACGCTTATGTACATAAATTAGAGAGATACTAAAAACATGTCACCAGGCAGTCACACTGCCTGCAGCTACGCGGGGGAGGGGGGGGTTGGAACTATAAAGAATATGGACATAGATGATAAATTTTTAGCAGCTACAAAAAAGAAAACAAACTTAAACCTTCACATTGTTTAAAGCATTTTGAACTAGAGATTTTGCCTATTAAATAAAACCACCTAGAATTCACACATCTAGCTTAAAAACCTGTCCGGGGTACTGAAGGAAAGAAACAAATTTCTTACTTGAACTAGGACGAGCCATTTCCGATCGAAACTTGTGTTTCTTCAAAGCAGCAGCAGCAGCCTGAAGTCCGCAACAAGCTTGTGAAACCGACCTTCTAGCGGCAAATCGAAAGAGACTCATCAGCCTACCTCGGGAGTATTTTACCTGAGAGGAAATAAACGAAACACAAGGGACTCAATTCAGGAACGCCTTCCAATTCCCCCCCCCCCCCCCAAAAAAAAAAACACCCCCCCCCCCAACCCTTCAAACCACCCCCCGGCCCGGCCGGGGTCGCCCGGG
>JANHGN010000026.1:0-48058 GCA_024605025.1 Megaceryle maxima
TATGGTCCTGCTCTGGCAGGAGGGTTGGACTCGAAGATCTCCAAGGTCCCTTCCAACCCCTGACACCCTGTGATACCTGTGAAAAGGACCCATGTCATTAGATATATGTTCCTTTGCACCTGGAAAGTACATACCAAGAGAGGCCCTGGAAGAAAGTTGCACTGTGTCACCTTACTGTGGCACCTGTGACTGGCAATACTACTGTGAACTGGTGTGGGGTGGGAAGGAGTGGGCATGTTCAAAGTATCTTTTCTGTCCTCTATAGGGACACCTTCATAGTGACCCTGGGCAATGCCATTACCAGCATTCTGGCAGGGTTTGCCATCTTCTCCGTTTTGGGATACATGTCTCAGGAGCTTGGGGTCCCTGTTAACCAGGTGGCAAAAGCAGGTGAGGCCAAAGAAAGACCCTTTCTCTTTCACCCTCTGCCTGGGTGCATTGAGGAACATTCCTTTCAGATGGAAGGTGTCTGAGGGTTTCAGCATGAGGGATGAAGATGTATGCTTACCTGGCCAGGGGGAGGGAAGGGGGTAGACCAATTCCTGCCATACAAATCTTGATCAGCACCAAGTGATGCCTAGCAAAGGCCTGAGCAAGGAGCATGCTGGTTCTTTTGCATCTCTCCACCCTCTGCTGCAGGACCCATACTGTTCAGCTTGCAAGAGCCCTGACAGGTCCCTGCCACAGTGCCACTCTGATAGGTTCTCCTTCACAGTCCCATGCCCAGCGCTGTCACCTTCTTTTCACCCTGCTGTCCTTTGCCTTCCTTAGGACCTGGATTGGCTTTTGTTGTGTACCCCCAGGCCATGACAATGCTCCCTCTTTCTCCATTCTGGTCTTTCCTCTTCTTCTTCATGCTATTAACCTTGGGCCTGGACAGCCAGGTAAGGACAGAGCCCACTGAGCCAGCCACAGTGTCCAGGTAGCCCAGGGGCTCAGGGGACCCTCTTCTTTTTTGCATGCAGTTTGCCTTTATGGAGACCATTGTTACAGCAGTGACAGATGAATTTCCCTACTACCTGCGGCCAAAGAAAGCTTCCTTCTCAGCTGTCATCTGCATCACTCTCTTCCTGATGGGGCTTATCCTCACAACAGAGGTAAGGGTGTGGGGTTGGATGCATTTTGGAGATCGACTAGGGCCTCATTTTAGGGAGACGTTAGGGTAGGGTCCCGGTTTGCAGAGACACGTGTATTCAGATCAACTAACAAGGTGGAAGAGAAACGATTGATGAGCTTGGGCTTCCTGGGGATGTGAGGTCCAAGAGGAGTGACACAGCATTATTCCCATCCCTAAACCAGCCCCAGAAGGCGAGTGATGTCTCCTGAAGGTGCCTGACCACAGTGTTCCCCGGTGCCCCCAAAAGGCCTAATGGGATATGTTCCCAAAAGTGGAAGGACAAGGGTGGGATTTATTGGGATGCTGGTCCCAGGAATGCTGGCCACTGTGTTTTGCCCCCACAGGGTGGGATGTACTGGCTGGTCCTGCTGGATGACTACAGCGCTGGCTTTGGTCTCATGGTGGTGGTGATTAGTACCTGCCTCGTGGTGACACGTGTCTATGGTAAGGGGGTCTGTCCCTACAAGGGTGCACAGAGGAGGAGGCTCTCTGTATGAAGACAGGGATTTAGAGGGGGCAGCAAGGGAGCTGGCAGCTTAGCAATAGAGCGTGAAACATCTTTGCTCCCACCACTTGTTTCTTCTCGGCCATCTCTGGATTCAGCTCTTCAGAGATACTTGGGGTACTGAGCCTGGTCCCTCAACACCAGCTGGCACTCCCTTCCTGCATGTCCCAGCTGCAAGGGGAGACACTTTGCTCTGGAGGGTGCAAACTAGAGTTTTTGGTTCATGAAGAGCAGTCTGGTACAGACACCTGGTTCTGGAGGAGGGATCATAGCTTCTGAGTCCTTCTCCCTCTCCCTCCTCCAGGCATGAAGAGGTTCTGCCGAGACATCCACATGATGTTGGGCTTCAAACCAGGGCCATACTTCAGAACCTGCTGGATGGTCCTGTCCCCGGCAACGATGATGGTAACTGCTCAGCTTGAGGTGCTGGAGAGCTGCAGTGGTGCCAGCATCCCTGGATGACCTCTGCTTGTGAGAAGTCACTCTGCTGGCGTCTCCTGCCCCAGGGACCACACTGGTTCCTCCTGGGAGCACTCCAGGCCTTTTTTGAGCATGAGACCTTCAGAGGGCTCTGAGTTGACATCACTTACTTCACATCCCACAGGCACTGCTGGTGTACAACATTGTCAAGTACCAGCCCTCTGAGTATGGCAGATACCGCTTCCCTACCTGGGCTGAGGTCTTGGGCATCCTCATGGGAGTATTCTCCTCCCTGATGATTCCTTTGGGCATGGTGGTGGCTGTGCTTCAAGAAGAAGGGACGCTGTGTGAGGTAGGAGATGTTGGGGCCTGACATTGCTGGGAGACACCCCAGAAATGTTCAGCGGTGACCATGACTCCCTGCTGAGCCTGTATCCTCTGGAAATTACTGCATCCTCTCTCCTGAAGTTGTGTCCCCATCCCTTCTTGCTGTCCATGGGGTGTGAGAGACTACCCATCCCAGCATATTGCCAGCAGCATCCCCTCCAGTGATGCCAGGCAGAAATCGAGTCACACTGCTTCCCAAGGGGCAACCCTGTGTTCATCCCCCCTTCCAAACCAGCCTGCTGTGCCTTGCCCTGCAGGGAAGGGCATTGTCCTTAGTGTGGGGTGGGCACATGGGACTTTGCACCCACTTTGCAGGAGCAACAACAGAGCAAGGCAGGCAGCTTCTGGACAGTACAGGCAGCATGGGAGGATACCTCTGCTGAGAGCTTGTGCCTAAGAGCGCATTCTGGAACTGCTGGCTGCTCACAGCCTTCCCAGCCATGGCTGGGCTTTGCTGCTCTGCCAAGGATGTTAAAATCAGAGAGAACTCACCAGCTGAAGCACTTACTGGCTGCAACCTGGCTTGGCACAGCCATAGGCATGATGGCATGGCCAAGAACCTCCTTGGCTGAGGTAAACCCTTTGCCTGTCTGGCTCTAACCCCACACCACAGGGCTGTGGCCCTACAATAGTCCTGGGCCTCCTGTACCCCCCTCCTCACCAACACCCAGGTTGGACAGGGTTCTGACAAACCTACTCTAGTTACAAATGTCACTGCTCACCCCTGGGGGTTGGGCCAGATTACCTTGAAAGGGCCCTTCCAACCCCCAGTGTTCTGTGATTCTATGGTAACACCTCCCCAGCCCACAGCAGGGCACTTACACAGAGCTTCCTTCACAAAAAACTTTCACCCCCATCCCATCCTCATCAATGGCTCTTCCAGTCCCTCAGGGCTAGCAGAGCACACCATCCCCTGGGAAGGGTGGGTGAACTGCTGGGCGGGGTGCCAGCCAGGGAGCAGAGTTGGTGCAAAGTGTCTGTGCTCTCCCTACCTCTCTCCTTGCAGCGAGTCCAGCAAGCCAGCCGGCCTGCCATGGACTGGGGCCCATCACTGGAGGAGAACCGGACTGGCATGTATGTGGCAAGCCTGGCTGGCAGTCAGTCCCCCAAGCCACTGATGGTCCACATGCGGAAATATGGGGGCATCACCAGCTATGAGAACACAGCCATCGAGGTGGATCAGGAGATGGAGGAGGAGGAGGAGTCCATAATGTGAGGAGATCCAGCACCCTGTGGACAGGTGAGGGGGCCTGCCTGCCCTCCTCATTTACACAGGTTGCACTGTGACGCTTCAGGACAGGTCGGGGGAGGGGGATGTGTCTTTCCAGGAGCATTTGGGAGCTGTCAGCCCTAACAGCCTCCTCACCACTGCCCTGGCCCCACCTGGATGGAGTTGCTGCCCATCCTGTACCTCGGAGGTATCTGTTTAGCGTGACAAGCCTGTGTGTTCGTGTGATGATGTCTGGTGCAAGTGTCTGGACTGCACCACTCCCACCCTTGGACCCAGCCTGCCCTCCCTGCGCAGGCTGCTTGGGCTGCAGGGATGCTTGGGTGGGAAGGAGGAGGAGGTCCTGTGCATTTGTCTAGTCTCTGCTCATGTGTATTTAACTCCAATAACCCACAACCACCTGTGAGAAAGATCTGTAATAACATCCATGCCTTGAGAATGGTGTGTGCCTGTGTGCTCTGCTTGTGTGGAGGTACTCCAGTAAAACCAGGGCAAATCAGCCTCCTGATAAAGAAATCTGACCTAATAACTGAGCACTTAAAAACAATTAGAAGGAAGAAAAAGGAAAACAATCAAAACCAAAACAAACAAAAAACCAACAACAAATCAAAAAAATCCAAACACAAACAACTCAGCTTGGGCCTTTCTAAGCTTGTAAGATCCCCCAAGGACCTCTGTGGATCAGGGCAGCCCTTCCCTGCAGTGCCTGGCAACACTGGGGCAAGCTGAAGAAAAGGAAGAGGCTGGGTTGCCCAGTCTCCTTACGTGCAGGAGGTCAGAGAGAGGTCTCAGCTGGACCAAGAGCCAAATGAGGACCAGTGTCCATCCCTGAGGATGATCCAAGGGTTGTCTCTAGCCCTGGTTGCTGCTTTTCCCGGGGAAAGGTGAAGGGTTGCATGTGATTCTGGAATAGCTCAGCCCAGGACCCATCTCCTCCTGCTAGCCTGGGGAGTGCTGGTGAGCTCCTGGACAAGGATGTTTGGACCTGATGCTGCCAGTCCCCCTCACCCCTGTGTTGCTTGTGCCTTCTCTCATGTACCATCAGCTCACCATTAAAAAGCGGTGTGTGCCACACCCTCCACGTGGGTTATGGGGAGGGTACTCAGCATTCAAGAGTAGCACATCTAGAGGGGCTTCCACTGATGGAGGGCACAGACCCCCTTCAGGCTTTGTCCTGCAAATGTCTGTCCTGGTCAGGGAAAAGTCAAAAAGCCAGGATAAACTGAAGAACTAGGATTTATGTCTGGATTATACATGTGGCCCTGATGCACTGGGCTATTAACCCCATGGGTCACGCAGCCCTGAGTCCAGCACCCTGGGCTGAGCTTCCAGCGTGCATCCTGAGGCCGTGTTTTTCATTAATGACCCTTTTCTACCGTGGAGGAGATTTAATTATTGCTTTCATTCTTCTGAGAGCATAGTGACAGCTCCAACACCCTCTCCTCCTGTCCACTTGCCTTCCAGTGCCCAGGGATGCTGAGCTTCCTTCCTGGCCAGCTCCACCTTCCCTTTTCCCTTTGGGACCAATGATGGCTTTCCATGTCCTCCTTGCCATACTCTACCCTGGCTGCAGCCCATGGGGTAATTGGAGTCCTGTAGGCCCAGCTTCTCTGGGCACGTGGGGCTCTGACAGCACAACCATGCTGCAAAGCACCTTCGTCCACTAGCCCCTGGGTTAATCATTAGAGGCTGGCCATAAAAGTGTCGCTGATGGAAAGTTCAGGCTCTGGCGGCTGGGAAGCGGGGAGGGCTTGTCATAAACATTTATGGCCCCAATCAATCCCTCGCTCTAACCTTGACACTATTTACTGAGCAGGAGGCCTTGGGAGGTCACAGTGTTGCCCAGCCATCACTGTGGGTACTGGCCAGGGAGCCTGTGCTGGGCTGGCCTCAGAAGGTTTGCACATGGGGGGTCTGCATGGTGCGGTGGAGCTGGTGATGGACTCAGGCATTTCATGATGTTGTTGCCTGCCACGATGTGCCCCAACAACCAGGAAAGCGTGACATCTTCCAGCCACATGGAGATGGAGGTGCCTTAGGCTGACCAAGCTGGTCCTGTCTCTGCATGTTTCTGATTTTTTCCTACTCACATTTGTCCAATCTCCCCTTGTCATGGTTTAGGGTTGGGACGGCCTCTTAGACCGTGACACTCCTGTAACCCCGGGATGCTCTGGGCTCTCCTTTGGCACCTGCTGTCAGTCTGTGTTGCATTGCAGATTAAGGGGGAGGACGGAGCAGAGACTATGCCCGGGAGGCGATGGGGAGCAAAGCTAGCAGCAGCGAGGGGAAACTGAGGGCAAAAGGTGCTTGGGCCGTGGCACAGACCGAGGACATGTCCCCTGGGCCACGTGTGGCTGTGCATGGGGGGAGATACGGGTGACAGCTCCACCAGTCGTGGGACTTGCCGGTGGCGGCTCAGTTCATCCGTACTCGGGCCGGGGTGGGGGGGGAGGGAGGTGACAGTGGTGGCAGGCGCGGTCTGGTGCTGACACCTGCTGGGGCTGCGGCACATGGCAGGGTGGGGAGAGGGAGACGCAGCGGGGTCACCCCCGGCCAGCAGCAGGACGGGGTTGTGCGGGTCGGGGACAGGGGCTATCGCAGGCCGTCCGCAGCCCTCCCCCCCTCAGGGTGCCATCCTACCCGCATAGGCAAAGCCCCTGGGACCTCCCCAAAACCCATTCTGGCCCCGGATTCGGGAGTTCTGTGCCCTGCACCCTGCAGCACCAGCTCACACCCCAAACTTTTCTTGTTGTCCGGTGGGCAAGGGAGACAGCTCTGCCCTCACCTCCCTGCCAGCCCCGGGTAGTTCGGGGGTGGTCCCAGACTCCAGCAGCACCCAGAGTCCTGTCTCTGGGGAAAGGGCTGAACCTGGCTGAGCCAGATCAGGGGGTGACATCAAGCTGTCCTGAAGCCTTGGTGATGCTTATTGTATAGGCTGGGCAGTGCCCAGAGTACCAGCAACCCACAGGCAGGAGGGAAGCACTGGGTCCCAGCCTTGCAGGAGGGAAGTACTGGCTCCCAGACTTGATGCTTCCAAGGACAGGAGCATGGTGACAGAGGGCCCAGGCAGCAGCAGACAATTTGAGTCATGGCAGTGATGGAGAATCATTTGTTTCCATGCTCAGAAGTTGGTAGCTATTTATTGCACTTGAACACCAAGAATAAAACTGACACTCGCCCTCCCTCCCGCACCCACCCAACACCCAGTTCCCCCCCTGCCACCCTCCCCAAACAGAGCATCCAATTTGAGCAGTGATCATTCTGTTCACAGCCACAGGTTCCGAAAAAACAAAGGAAAAGGAAATCAAAACTAATCCCTCCCCCACCACCCCTGTCCCATCAAGCTCCCACTGTATCCAACACGGTCACACTGCTTGACAGTTCGAGTGCACTTACAAAAAGATAAGAGAAAGGCTTCAGCTGCAACCGTACGGACTGACAGACACAAGGGGACAGGCACCCACCCCTCCCTGGGGCCTAGGGTTTTTTTGTTACATGACAAAGATTGGTATATTCTTCATTATAATATATTTTTTGCACTCAAATAAATATTTTCATAGAGATTTCCTGTAAGTATATATATTTTTCCATATATATAATATATAAGAGAGAGATCTCTTTTTTTTTTCTTAAACCAACATTAACATATTTTCCCTGCTTGTCCAAAAAATGTTACAAAAGCCCTAAAACTGTGCAACAGTTAGAAAATAGAGACAACAGCCCAAAGAAGGAAGGAGCCACTCAATACAACCCCCTCCACCACTCCCTGTTGACTTGCATGCAGGAAGGACATTCAGCCAAGGGATCAGGAGATGGTGGGTGGCCTTTGGGAGATAGATGGCAGAGGGGCCACCAGCACCTCCTCTGATGTTCCCACAGCCTGATCACATCTGGGTTTCCCTGTCTGGTATGGATGGGCTGGGATCTGCACCTTTCAAGATGGATAATGGCAAGGTCTCTACCCTGCTAGCAGGAGGATGGTTGGTGTATCAAGAGAGTGGTACACACCATAAGATGCATCCTGCAGTGGGGAAGAAGAGTTAGCTCAGCTTCTGGGATGGTCAGAGGAGATAGTTATGGAATCTTCTGCTGACAGACACCTCTTGGTCCATGGGGCTATGTGGTTGCCCTCTCAAACGCAACACTGCTGATTGCTGGTCCTCCACAGCAATCCTGCCACGGGCTGAAGAGCAGACCATGTGCTCAAAGCAGGAGCAGATGGCTACTGCTGCATGCTCTAACCTCTGGGGCTCCATGAGGGCATCAACATATGGAGGTAAAAGGGAGGGGAGGTAGATCTGAGGTCAGATGAAGGTTCAGTGACTGGCAGAGGGTGCATTTACTTGGGGTGGGAGTGAAAGACAGCTCTCCTGACTGCACCTGCCTGGGGTAAGGAGTGTAGCGCCTGCTTCTCCAGCAATCAACAGAGGCCCAGGAGTGGCCTCTTCTTCTTCCAGAGTGGATGCATCAGCAAGACCTGAGAAATGCCAATGTTGCAGCTGGACCCTGGCATCCAGGAAGGGAAAACAGACAATTCCCAAGCCCACCAGTGGAGCTGGGAGCCTGATACCACCACAACAAGTGATTCCACTTGGATATTCTCTGTGGTGAGAAGTGGAAGAGATGATCAGTTTGGAGGACCTCTGAGTTTGGCTTGACCCAGGTGGCTAGATGACCAGGTGAGTTGGACTCTGTCTGTACTAGGAAATGAAATGTGCTGCAGCCTGACCTCCAACCTTGAGGCTGATGGGGACAAGAGGTCCATAGTGGTAAACTCCATCCCAACAAGGTGGCCTTCTCCATATTGCCTACTGGGAACATATTCCAGACCTTGTCATCCCCAGATCCATAGTGGGGTGATGCCAGTTAGCATGTGCCAGTGACAGCACCAACAGCTTAGAAGTACAGATGTAACAGCAGCATCCCTGGCTCTGTGAGCCATGTAAGGATGGTAGTAGATGATGATTATATTTTTCATTTTCCTGCAAATTTAGGAGGAATTAGGAAATGTGAAGGAAGACAGAAACAGAAGCTGTTCAGCATGGCTACCAAAAGAAAGGGCAGTGGTACATCAGTGCTTGCTCAGAGATGCTCTGCAGCTACAGGAACCTGCTCTGGAGAAGCAGGGCAAGGTGAGGAAGAGAAACCAGGCAGAACAGACCCCTAAAGTGCAGGTGCTTAATGATGCCACCATTGGCAGGTTGGGAAGTTGGGTCTTCCTTGGTCAGGCTTCAGCTTGACTGGAAGACTAGGAGTTGAAACCCCACACTTGGCTTCTCTTGGAAAGGATCAAGAGCATTTAGGTGTTGCAAGGACATCCAGCTGCCTCCAGAGAAACTTGTCCCGGGAGAGATGATCACAGGGAAACCTCAGTGAGGAGAAACCACCTCAAAGAAGACACCTCAAAGCCTTCCCAGAAACCAAGATGTTCCTCCCTATCAGTGACTGCTCAAAGTGGTGTCTCAATGAAAGGAGATTTTTATCTACCCCACCACCTCATCTCTCATCCCTGGCAAACCCCACTACATCTCCTGTCCCAGTCCTTTCTCCAGTAGTGGCTGCTGGAGCAGCTTCACACTCATAGGCCCCCTGACGTCCACAGCTATCAGCAGCTCCCAAACCAGGCTGAAATGGTGTCTGGCCTACAGCCCCTATGCAAAGCCCTGCCATGACCTCCTCCATCTCATACTGATGCCCAGAATCACTCCTGACACCTGGATATCCCAGGCATCAGAAGGGGGATGAGACACTTCACTGTGTCTGGCTTCAGAGCCAGCTCTGGAAAGGGAAAGAGAGAACTGTGAAAGAGCTGAGTCCTTCCTTTAAAAACAAAAAAAAAACCTTCAGTACTATGTGACTATAGGAAATAAAACAGATCTGTAAAAACACCCAAACTCTACCTTAAAAAGATAATCCTCTCCCTTCATGGATTTCCCTGCTTTGGGGCCCTCTCTTGGGAGTCAAGGCAGCTCCACGGTCAAACAGCACAAGTCCACCAAGGGCATAGGGATGCACATTTGCACCCGAGGAGCACTTGTGTGATTTACCCCCAAAAAGACATCTCTTACCCACATCTCCAGCAACCGTCACACTGCTGGCACAGCAAGACACACCAAAACACCTCTCAGGGCCTGTTCATGCCCCAGCAGTTTGGATTTCTTCCCCTCCATCCCATGGGAAAATACTTTTGTAGTCCACAAGGACGCAGCTGCATTATGTATGGCAGCCGTCCCTGCCTCGACAGAGAGCAAAGCATTCAAAACCACAGAGAAGGCAAAATACACGCTCAGAATTTACATGGAGGAAATATTTCCTTTTTTTTTTCTTTTTTTTCTTTTTTTTTTTTTTTGTAATGTCCAAAAGGAGCATTTTTTTTGTTGTTGTTCATTTCTTTTTTTCAACACACGCACCATCTAGAAAGTTAAACGCCATGCAGATGAAGAGAGTGCAGCGAGAAAGTCCCCCGGGGAAGCAGCACTACAGAAGTCTCATGTCAACAAGCAAAGAAGTTCCAGTTGGAAAAAAGAGAACAGGAAAAGGAAGAATTGCTGGAAAAATACCCACCCTTGGACCTCTACCTGATGGCAAAGAGGTTGAGATCAAAAGTCACCTTCCTGGACATGTCATCTGTCACAAAAGCCACATCCCGGTGGCTCCCAAAGAGCCACCACCTGAGTTTGCCTTGCAGAAAGACCCGTGGGGTGTGGGAAGGTGCCCTGGGGACGTGGGTGCCCCTGGAGCTGGGTGCCACAGGGAGGTGGGTGTCTTTAACTGCCCAGTGCTGTGGAATAGGATGGGATGAGCCATTATAGCATGGGGTGGAGGCTGGCAGCCATGGGACCCCGATAGAAGCATCGTGGCAGTGCAACCCCTCTCCAAAGGTAAATGCAACAATACACAGCAACCCCCAAAAATCCTCCCACCCTCCCCGCCCTAAACAGTTGAATGTTTCTAGTTATTACATGAAGATCCATTTCAGCAAATACTCAAAATCAAGTTACGAAATACACGGTAGGTTGGTTTGTTTCCCCTATAAAAAGGCATGCACTCAAAGTAGAAGACAGCTAAAGGCTTGTTTGTTTTCTTCAAAGCATGATCAGATTCTGCAGAGTTTTGTTACTTTATAAAGCTTGCATCCCTCGTGTTGCTGGAAGCAGTCAGCTGGGTGATGGAGGCCTGCAACCCAAACTGGGGGCCAGCTTGGCTGCCCCTGCCCCAGCCTGGGGGAGCACTGGGTGCTGCATGTGAGGGACAGGGGTGGGTTCTCGGCAGGGCTGGGTGCTGGGATAAAGGATCCTGGCTCGGTGCTGGGTAGGGAGGAAGGTATGGGAATGATGCTCCCACCATGGCATAGCTGGGAGAGCTCCCGGCTCTGCTGATGTGGCGCAGGGAAGCAGTTGCCTTTCTCTTCCTCTCTTCTCCCAGCTTCACCAGTCCCTCCTCCAAGGGGAGAAGGGAGGAAGGAGGGAGAACGTCCCCCTTGGCACAGCAGATGCCCAGAGCCAGGGCGCAAACTATTCACTCTCCTGGGGAGGAGACAGCCTATGCAGCTGGGAAGGGAAAATAAACAGATAGCCTTTACTCACCCTGCCGAACACTGCCCTCCTTGCTCAGGGGCACATGGAACATGGACTTTGCAAATGGTTTAAACAATGGTTCCCCAGCCAGGACTGCTGGGAAGCAGGAGTTCGGGTCAGGAGCAGGCGGGACCCGCAGTAATAGATGGGGACCTTGATAGCAGCAAAGCAATATCCACCAGTGTGCAGAGAGTGTGGCACAGAGCAGCTCAAAACTGTCCCCCTGCCCTCTTCCTCGGAAGGCTCCCAGCAGAGGTAGGGATGGAGGCAGATGATGAGTCCAAGCCCAATTCAGAAGATGTGACAGTTAGTGGGGGGTCCCGCCAATGCCATGCAGCTGAGGAGGGAGGCCTTTACACCGGCACATGTCATCTCAATGGCCAGATGCTCGGGTTTAGGTTCATGGTTTCTCTTTTCTTGGTTCATGCAGAGGAAGGGGGCCCAGCGCCATGGCCCTGGTGGAGTGGGGGGATTTGATGGGATGCTTGCGCAGCACCAGGGGTCCATTGTGTGTGTGCAGTGAGAAGCGAGGGGTTATTCCAGCAGGAACCAAGCAGCAGAGCCAACAGCCAAAGTCCCGTAGGTGAAGATGTTGGAGGAGGTGTCCCCTTGGTAGGCAGTCAGTGACAAACCCGACATGGGCAGGACCACACTTCAGCTGCAAAACACAAACCAGTCAGAGGGGGAGTTTTCTTCGACCATCTCTTTGGCAGAGCATCCCTCTCCATCACCCTCTCAAAACTATTGGGCAACTCCTCCCCACCATGGGTCCTTGGGGCAGGATCCCAGCTGCTTTGAAGCCCACACTGTGCCCTCCCTGCCTGCCATGCCCTGTCCCTGGAGCCTCACAGGGCTTACTGCGGTAGGACGGAGGGTGCGCCAGATCTGTGGAAGTGGACGATTTGCCATTTGCCATCCCGGCGGTGCCAGATGCGGGTCTCCTCAGACTGGGCAGTGCGGGGAATCCCTCCCGCATCCACGTACTGCGTGATGCGGATGTAGGCGATGCAGGCAGACTCATCTCCCATCAGGTGGATGTGGGGGTTCAGGATCGTTGTGTGCACAGGCTTGCTATTCCGGGACCACACTGGAGGACAAGTACAAGTGGCTTTAGGCAGGGGAAGGAGTTTGGGTGTCTCGTGACCAGGGTGGCAGCAATGCAGGAAAGGGAGATGCTTGGGTGAAGTTCTCTGCTTAGAGGGGCTGAGTAAATGCTCCACAGCTGGGTTCAGGATGGGTCCACCTAGACAGCAGCTAACTAAACAACTCTGCATACAGCCTGGCCCCAGTTGACCTAAGAAGCTTTATTCACCTCCTGCTGGGATATTCCAGATCAGCCAGAGATGCTCCCAAAGCCATCCTTACCCTTCTCTCTCTAGCAAGCTGATGGAGGTCAAGAAACAACCAGGGCCATGGGAAGTGAGAAAGGTCACTTGGGAGGCAAGGGGGCTGCTTACAGTTTTCAAAGTAGAATCGGTGGAAATCCAGGCCTTCCACGAGGTTGCCCAGAGCCTCAGGCTCGAAAGCAGTCATCCCAGGGTCACACATCTTCCTGGGGAGGCAGGAAGGGGAGAAAAAAGGGAGAGGTTATCTCACTGCTTCTGGCATAGAGCTTGCAAAACCCAAACAGCTCATGTTCGGGTTGACTTTCTCAGTATGAGATTGAGGAGCCTCTGCACCAGCAAGTAATTCAAGCAGCAATCTGACACATGAAGCCCACCACACCTCACCTCTAGCCCACCGACTGCAGCCAGGACCCCAATGAGAGAGGGTGAATTCTCCACCAGTCACCATCTCCAATTAAACCTCTCAAAACACTGTCATCTTCTTTGCAAGAAATAAAAACAGCAGGGAAAAACTCATTTTTTTCTGCTCTGTATCAAAATATCCCTGCTGTGATTCTCTGAGGCGGGGATGAAGACCTGCATTTGCTCACATATTGCTAATTAAATAGGCTTTGGACACAGAAGTAGTGTATTCTGAAGAGCATCAGCTCAGAGAGTAGAAAGCAGCTACACTTCCAAGCAGCCTGCAGCAATCTGAATATAATGGAAACCATGGATGCAATGTTCCACCTTCTGCCATAAATCACATTTACAGTTATTCATCTTTCTGCAAACCAGAAAATGGGCTCATCCATGACAATGAGATCAGGGAGATATGGTCAGCTTAGCATGACAGAAACATCAGGTTTGGAAACTGATGTCCCCTGTCTCTCTTGGATGGTCTCTACGCCCCACCACTGTGTTAACCTGTTCACCCTGCCCTGGACAGCAGTAAAACCTTCCAGGTTGACATGTCACAGTGAGAGTACCCACTTCAGGAGGCTGAGCCCCCACCCTGGCCCAAACCCACACTGGGTACACTCACGTGTAGGACTCAAAGTCACCGTTGCTTATTGCTTCGATCAGCTGCTCTGTAACTTTAATGATTTCTTGTTTCCGTACTGTTGGTTTAAAGAGAAAAAATAAAATAAAAGGAGAAAACAAACCAGAAGTGCAGGTGTTGCAATATTAGAAACAAACCACAGGATGTTGGAGGACACTGGAAACAGTCCAGGGGAAAAACAAGAGAGCGACTTGGGAGAGAGATGTGAGAAAGGGCTCTTTACTTGAGAGGAAAGACCTCTAAAGTCAAGGCAAAACTGAAAATCCCTTGTATTTTCCTAAAGAGCAAAAGGGTTAATCATCAAGTGGTGAGTTGCCCTCAGCCCAAAAGTCGGCACAGGCCGGTCCTGGCTCAAGCCTCACAAACTGGGACCTTCTACCCTGTGAACTGACAATAGAAGCCAGTCAGGGCAAGATGGACCAAGAATGCTCTCACCTCCCCCTGAGATGGAAGGAGAGGGTCTCAGCTGAGAGGAGGACAGGCGGGTGATGTGGGCAGCCACCCTGGGGGACACAAGGAGGGACCCCACGAAGGGCACATCACCTGTCTTCATCTGGGAAGGGACTGGGCTGCCAGAGCAGGTTCAGCTCCCCTGGGATGCAGGAGCTGTCAGAGGTAATCCTGGGCTTGTTAATGAGGCTCTGTTTCAAATGCAAATTGGCATCATGCTTGATTGAATGTTGTGGGTTTTCTTTTTTTTTTATCCTGGCTAATGAAAGGGGAGGGAGCACATTCCTGAGAGCTGTTCAGAAAGGAGGAGAGGGACCCCCATCCCTTCCCCATTACTGCCTGCCTCCATGTCCACTCCCGGGGAGCCCTTCCCCATTAACTCTCACATCAGGCCAAAGTCCATCTTGCTTTGCACTGAGGTCACTTCGTCAAGAGACTTTACAAATTAGCACAGATAAAATATTCCCCGGGTTATTCTTAGAAAGCTGTCTCTGGCAGGAGGGTGGGCAGGAGGAAGGGATTTCCCCTGGAGGCTTTTCTCAAAGGGCCATTTATTCTGGAGGAGCGGGCAGCCGGGTTGTTATCCCTGTAGATTTCTGCCATTTTCACCCCTGCTTTTAGGGAACACCCCTGGTTTGGGGACCTTCCTTTCCTTGCCAGGCAGTGGCCCAGCTGCTCATGGCAACCACCCAGCAGCAAAACCACCTCAGGAGTTAAAGCACCTTCTGAAGGGCCCTGAGGCAGCTCCTGGTGGTGGGTTTCACCATAGACAATATCTCATTAGGGGTGGCCAGACTAACAACCTCCAAAACATCCTGTCCACCTCTCCCAGTGCCCCTGATGGTACCTTTGGTGTCTTCATCCTCGATGGTGGTATTGGTGCTCTCCGATGATTCCTGAGCAAAGAACAGAAAGGAAAGATGGGATGGTGAGAGGGGTCTTCACCCCACGCCAGATGGAGCTTGTGTGTATGACAGCCCCCCGAGTCCGACCCCACAGCGCTTGATTGTGCCAGTGGACAGAAACCAAGGAAAACACCAGCAGGTCAAACCCGTCCTCAACCACAGCTCTAGGGCAGCACTGGCAGAGCCCTCCCTGACCTCCACTCCTTGTAGCCAAGGGCACAAGAACTGGGCTGTGGAGGATCTTGTAGGAACGGCGCTGCCTTCCCTACCAACGCCTGTGGGGACAGAGACGGGGGCAGGTCCGGGGGGGATTTGGTGGGTTCCTAGAAGTGTTGCCAGAGCGGCAGGGATAGGGGCTGTGCAGGGGTGGAAGACACCATGTTGACTGTACGATAAAAAGAGAGATGTACAAATTAAACAGCGAGGAGGAGCTGGGATGAGAAAGAGGGGACTGTGCAGGAGTGAGAGAGACCACACTGACCGCAGAGTAGGGAGAGAAATGTACAATAAAACAGAGTGCTTCCAAGACCCACATGGACCACTGAAGGTTGAGACAAAGCTCTTTCAAGAAACAGCTGAGCACTACACAGATTTGGGGGGGAGGGGGGTACTGACCCCCCATCTCTCTGCAGGAGCCCCATCAAGGCAACTCTGCTAGCGGAGCTAGAGCAACGGCTCTGCTAGCTCTTCCCAGCAGAGCCTTGCTTATGTATTACCCATAATACCCCGATGTAGGTTGGCAAGGTGTCCCATGACCATACAGTCCCCGCAGAGGCATGGAAGGTGTTTCTCCAAGGCTCCTTGGACCGATGCAGCCTGCAGACCTGAGTCAGGAGAACTGGGAGAAACGGCATGAGAACCCATCAGCAAGAACCAGGGCTGGCTTCCCACCAGCTGGTGGCCAGCAAGTGCCTGCACCAACCCTGTTAATGGGGTTTGTGGGTGATACGGCTTTGAGGATGTTCCCTCCAACCCCGGTGTCCCTTCTTCCCTACCCCGAGGTAACTTCCAAAAACAGGGGAAGCTGGAACATGTGGAGAGGCCCAGCAATATCGGCATTGAGGAAGACGAAGGACACTCACCATTAACTGAACGCTGGAACTGGACTTTCTTTTCTGGAAAAACAAGGAGAAGAGATGGAACAGGAAGAGACACAGAGTGAGAAAGGCAGAGAGTGGCATGTTTGAGGCAGTAGCTCCTGAGCCACCCTTTGTGATCCTCATGGAGGGGCAAACGAAAAGGTGCAAGGGGGGCAGCCTGGTGCTCCTGTAGGGACGTGCTGCTGGCTGCAGTGCTGGTGGTGCCATGCCAGCTCCCTCCCCAACTTCCAGCTGCCACCTTTCCCTCGTGACTTGCCACAATCTGGTGTTGCTTATCCCAAGGACCTGGCTAGTCAAAAAGGGAGTCCCCTCAGAGTCAGTGACTACTCTGGTGGCTTTGTGGCCAGGCCAGCAAGCTCACAGGAACAGGAGTGGGATACTGGAAAATTAAGGCAGCTCCACCATCAGCATGCAGCTCTGCACCCTGTGTGAATGTCATACTGATGGTTACAGATGCTGGAGCTGTTCTGGGTGCATCTATCCATGCAGCTGACTAGTGTGGAGATGCTCAGTTAGCTTTGGTCCTAGAGTAGTACTAAGCTGGCTGTTTTAAATCCATCATGGCTATTGCCACTTGACCCTGCAAGGCAGGCACACTGTGTGGGAAGCTGTCCTGAGCACAGCTCCTGTGCTTTAAATCAGGACAAGTCTCCTCCAAAGAGAAGACTTTACACACACATTGATCTCCATCCTTGACCACTAGCACTAGGTTTTAGGCTTTTGGGTCAGATGACCTCATAGCCACGTTTCTGCTTGCAATACCCAATGACTCCTGAACTCTCCTTCCACACTGTGCTCTGCTCCTCACTTCCATCTCTAATTTAGACCGGGGGACAGGCGTGCTGGCCTCTTGCCCTCTCTCCACCTACAGCCCCCGGGGATGAATCACAGCAGGTGACAGGAAACACCCCTGTGCAGGAATCAGAAACTGCAGTGCTGAATAACAATGTGTGTTTACCAGCGTATTTAACGAGGCACCAGCTCTGCCTGCTCTGCAGATGGAAAAGCAGCACATACAGTGCAAATCACTTGGAAAAGTACATGATTCGATCTGTCGGGGTGCGTGGGTGGGCTGCAGTGTAACAACTGCTGATATCCACTCCCCCTCATGGCTCCTTTCACATCCTCAGTGGCTCCCAGCAGCTGAGTTTCCCCCTGTGCCAGTGCAGCTCTCCTGTCTCTCACCAGGTCCTACATTAATCCATGCCCCTCCTTCACCAGAACAACAAATGTCCTAAAGGGCAGAGTGAGCTGCAGTATTTTGGAAGGAACCTCATGGGAAATGGAGCTGCAGGAAGGGCCAACAGCTTCTGCTACCCAAGGACATGAGACGGGGCAGTAAACTGCAGAGATTTCAGACGCAACAGAATGCAACACAAAGCAGTGACTGCGTCGAGTCTGGACATACAGTAACAGGATGCAACATGGGGCAGTGAGCTCATTAATTTAGGACGGGACAGGATGCAACATGGGGCAGTGATTTCATTAGTTTACAATGTGACGAGATGTGACATTACACAGGGCAGTGAAGGTATCATAGCTGCTGGGACCAGAAGACCTCCCACGTATCCCAGAGCAGGGTTTGAGGGGTATTTTCGGCCCTGTGAATGTTTTTAGTAGGGGAGGAACCCCCTCAGTAGGGTGAGTTTCAAACTCTCTGAGCCTGGGCTACCACCATCCCAGTGTTGGAGGGCTCTGCAGGCAGCACCAGTTACCTGCATAGCTTTGAGCAGGAACAGCAGGGGTGGCTGCCTGGGATCTGCCTGCTCTCATTGGGATGGTCAGTTGAGCAGGATTCTCCAAATGAGAACTCAGCTCTTCTGATAATGAACCTCACCATGTGGCCTGACTTACAGACCTGCCCTGAGCAGGCAGGACTTTCCCTTCCCACCTTCCCACCCACCTGAGACAGGTTTCCAGGTTCCTGCCTTGCTTTTCCAACAAGATGTAAAGAGATGAACACTGTCCAGTGATGCCCTGGTACCTGCCAGCTGCCCACAGTGGCCATTAAAGCTTCTCCTGGAGCATCCAGCCACCTTGTGCCCCTGTGAGTGTGTTACGCTGCAAGTGCCCCCCAGGGGAGCAGAGGAATGAGAAGTGGGAATGGTAACACTGAAGGTGTCCAACACAAGCAACCTGTTGTGAATGAACCTTTCTCTACTTTGTCTTCTACTCCTCTATCTTCATGGCCATCTAGCCAGGCTGTGTCACCTCCATTTGTAGGAAAAGTGTTGATAGAAAAGCAAACTCATTTTCCAGTTTGTACACCCTCTTGCACTGAGTGTTGGCTGGTAGACTGCACTCAGGATAAAGATTCACTCTCTGCTCCCTGCTCACCAGCAAGGGGCTGAGAATTGGGGTCACAAATCAGCCTCTCTGATCCTGCTCTAAAACTAGACCCTCATGCTGAATTTCACTGATGGTCCAGAAAGCTGTTTACCCAAACTACTTACTTTGCTATGACACCAAGTGCCCCTCTGCCCAGGATAACATCTGCCCTCAGAGATACTTTCAAGACCAAAAAGAAGCATCAGCAGCAAGCTGGGCTGGCAAATGATATTCTACCACCACATTATCCCTGCAGTTCTAGAGATTAAATTCAAGGCTGTTGTTTTCTGATGGAAAACTAGATTCAGGATTGTGCCTTATGAAGCCTCTCCATCCTCCAATGTCTCCTTTTACAGCTTAAAAACGCATCCCCTACTCACTCTCACCTGTGTTCCAGCAGTCATACTAAGTCAACTCTACCTCTGGTGTCACTTCTCAGATGACTTCCAGAAACAGCTGGGGCCTCTGAGTAGCAGAGGACAGTTGGGATCCCAAAGCTCTGCCCACCGAGCACCTTGCCCAGTGGTGGGTGATGTGACCACACCAGTTCTCCCCTGCTGAGTGATCGCTTATATTCATGAAGAGAATAGGTAAGGAAAGACCCTCACATGAGCCATTCCTTCCTGCAAGAGGAGTTTGACAGAGCTCGCTCACCGCTGCTAACCACCACATCACTGTATCATCACAAGAAGCTGCCCGGCAGCAGGATTTTGCTGCCTCCAGGAGCCACTTTGTTCTAGAGAAGAGCTGTGGGCCGACCTTGGATGGGCAGGTGAACCTGAGGGTTATACAGCCCAAGAAACAAGGTCCTCCAAGCACCAGCTTGTTTTAAGAGCATCACCAAGCCATTTGCTCTGTCAAGAATCACCAAGTTTCCTTTGCTCTGTCTGCACTGGACACACAGGGCCAGCAGTGCTGCCAAAAGGGTTAAAGGCACCCGTGTGCCACCCAGCAGCACATCAACCCTTGGGATGTGATGGGACAGGACCTGGGGGATGAGCCCAGCCCCACTAGCCACAGTGTACTGGGCTGAGCAGGAAATGCAGCCTCCCATCTCCCTGGATGGCTGCTGCCAGACTGAAGCCATGGCTCTGGGCTGCAAAGCTGTACCCACCTGTCCCCTGTCCCCTCTCCTGGTCCAGCCTCTCCCCCTCACTGGGGGCAACAAGGGCAAGTGCATTTTGCCAACAATGAAACAGCAGCAAATTCCCCCTGTGCACCCCTCCAGCACCAGCCCGCTCCCCTCACTCGCCAACAAATCCTCCTGGGCATTGCCTGTCCTGGCAGAAGCCAAGTTAGTGGCACAGGGACACACTGGGACAGCCGAGCCAGCAGCTGCCCTTTAAAGCTCAGGGTGTCGTGGGGACTGCCGGCATGGCATGGAGAACCCCACCGTTGCCCCAACAGCTGAGGGGCAGGTGGGAGAGGGTGGTGGGAAGGGGACTTACCTTCACGCCATCATTCTTCTTGTTGCCACCACTTTTGCCTCCTGGAGAGAGGAGGAAGGAGGTTAGGAGAGCCAGGCAGGGCACCAAGACCAGGAGGCCAAGGATCAGCAGCATGGTGCTGGGTGTCAGGGCTGCAAGACCCCACAGGACTGGCTGGTGGGATTTGCTCTCTCTCAAGCAACCCTCAGTGCAGCTCCCACACACAAAGGGGTGATCTTGTCAGCACTGTCCAATCTGCCCCAGCAGCTCTCAGCCAGGGGCATGACCCGTCTCCTAATGGAACGCTGAGTCCTCAGAGTCACTTAGAGGGGGCCAGTGGGGCCGTCTGGCAGCAGTCAGGCTCTGGCCAGGGGGTACTGGTGACTGAGCACGGCTCAGCACGGTGGAATGGGCTGCTTGCCTTCGACCCTCTAATTTTAGCCCCATGCTGCCAGGATCATGTGCTGCCGGCCCGTCAGCCCGACAGCTGCAGCCCGCATTTTGACAATGATGAAAAGCAGATGCCTTCCCCAGTGCCCACCTATTGCTGCCAGCACTGCCCCAGCCCCCTGCACTGCACAAGCCACCCCACTCCCTCTGCACCCCTGGAGCCGAGTGGGATCAGTGGGGCTCAGCCCCACATAGGACCCCATTGCCCACTGGCTCCCAGGCAGAGGCAACCAGCGAGCCCCTGGGCTGTGTGTGGGATGGGCAATGCTACTAGAGATCTTTTTGAATTTCCTGCCCTTTGATGCTTCATGTCACCACACGGGGCCTGACACTGGATCCCCCAGCTGTTGGGTCTCCTCCAGCCCTGCCACACACTGCCCACAAGTGCTAAATGTGTCAACATGATCCCCCCACGACAAATGCAGATACCAGCCACAGCCATAGCCCTTTCCCCCGGCACCTGGCTGGGCCAGCAGCCCCTGTCTCCTCCCTGCCCACCTGCTGCAGCCGACTCCTGGGGCACCTCAATGAAGCAGCCCGAAATACACATCGAACACCAAGCAGCTGCCATCAGCTCTGCTCTGCTGGTGTGCCAGGCTTGGCTGGCTCATCCCATCATGGCAGCACCTCTGCCAGGGCCACTCCCAGCACTGGGAAGGGCTGGAGGTGAAAGCAAATGGATGAGCTCTGCAGTCACCCAGCTCTTTTTTTGATTCCATGACTGGGAATTGTTGGGACCTTGTGATCCCTGCCCGTGAAATCCCAGCAGCAAGGCTTGTTCCCAGGCAGGCGAGCTGGAAGGGACCTGAGGGACCCTGCTGCCATCTGGCTGCAGTGGCACCCCGGGACCTTTCTGACACTTTTCTGATGCAGAAGATGCTCTTTTTGAGCCACAAACATCCCCAGAAGGACACAAAAACAGCTGCCCTGAGCCCTGGCTGCCTCACCACCCATCCCCACCCAGCACATGCCAGATGGCTGGGCACATACAACCCCCAAAAGCCTAAATCTCTGGTGACCACCGTGGCTCAGCCAGACACCTCTTCTCTTGCATTCCAAGACAGCAGCCAGCCTGGAGGTGATAGGTCACCTGGCCTGGAACACCAGACAATGCCAGGCTGCAACCCCAGTCCCCTTGTGACATGCGATGCAAAGACAGCTCTCCAGGGACCCTCAGGTTTGCCCTAGGCACCATGTAAGTCAAGGACATGAGCCCTGGAGATGGCACCTACCGGAGAAGTTCCTGGTGGCCAGCATGGTGGTGAGGATGGCTCCCTGAAAGATACAGAAGGCAGAAGAAAAGGGTGTGTTGGGCCCTGGCCCCCTGCACCCTACCCCAGCTGCCCCGCCAGACCCCTGCTTGTCACCTGTCACCCAGCCACCTCACTGGAAGGAAACTGGCCCATGGGTTGGCATTCATTCTCCTCGCCGTCAAAAGCAGCCCTTGGTACCCAGCTCTGCATCCCTAGCACCAGGGCATTGGATTGTATTCTCCAAAACTGCTTTCCCTCCAAGATGAAAGAGATATTAAATATTCCTGGGGTGCATTTTGATCTCGTTCTACTCTGCCCTAGATGTACCGTGACTCCACTGACCAGGGCCAACAGCTGGTGGTGAGGGAAACCCCCGGGACCAGAACCAGATTTAATTGCCATTAAAGCTGTGCCAGCTAAGAGCAGTGGGGCAGGCATTTGTCATGGGAGCCACGCAAAGATCACCACTGCAAAATAACATCCACAAAAATGCTTTCCCCTTTTCAGCTGACTCTACCAACTAGTTGCTCAGCGTATAATGAGATTACTTTGGACTAATTGCCTACAATAATGGATTACCA
Source organism: Megaceryle maxima (assembly GCA_024605025.1). NCBI lineage: Eukaryota > Metazoa > Chordata > Aves > Coraciiformes > Cerylidae > Megaceryle > Megaceryle maxima. Next base: position 22,117 of record JANHGN010000026.1, read on the forward strand.
TTTTGAAGTGTATGCCTGAACTAATCTGATTACTTGTCTAGCTGAAAAGTAATAATAGTCTGTAGCCAGTTTCTTTTCTTGATAATCTTGTTAACAGCCTGCAGCTGCACTGCTCTGTGCCACAGTGCATCCAGGCCTGGAGTGCTGATGGCTCTGGCTGTGGCACAGATCAGCACCATCCTATTCTGTGTCTCTGGCTCTGGAGGAGGCACTGCAGTACTTTAAGCCACTTCCCAGCACCGTGCTGCTGGCTGAGGCTGAACAGCACCTGGGAGATGGGTGCTTCAGGGAGATGTTCCAGCTCCACAGTAAAGCCTGTGGTGGTTTCAGAGGGGGTCCAGGCTGCAGCACAGGGCAGCATCCGAAAAGGGAAAGCCTGTGGGGCTGCTGGTATGGGTGAGCCAGAGCTTTTTGCCTGTCTAAGGATCCCTTTGTTCTTTGGCTGCAAAGCAACTTGGTCATCAGACAAAGGGGTCTGACTGCAGCTCTCAGATCCATGTCCTGCCCCAGAGAGGAGCTTTCTTGACACTAACTCCAGTGGAAAAGTCCTTGTCCCAGTGTCCAAGGTAGATGCGTGACTCAGTGTATTCCTGTGCTGTGGCTTTCCTCTAAGTGCTTGGGAACCCCAGCCAGATGCAGCCACCACCCCACTCTTTTCCCTTCTTCACAATAGAGATCCCCAAATGTCCATCACCCCCATACCACTGATGGAGAGACACCATTCTGTCCTTCCCACAGGGGAAAAACCCACTGATGACCTGATCATGCATTGTGCAGACAGCTTGGAGACTAGGAGAGTTACCTTCAGCTTCCTCCGGGCATTGAACTTCTTCAGACAGTCCACTGTCTCCTGCCTGTGCATGCATGATGCCACTGTGGCACGGTGCTGGGGGGAGAGAGATTGGGCTCAGAGCAGGCACCGTGGGGGTAGGGCCTCCCCCCACCCCCCACTCACATGCCCACACACGTGTGTGGTCTTCTGAGGCCAAGGCATGGGCCAGAGCTGACAGCAGCAGCAGATAAAACTTTAATAGGCAGCAGAAGATCACAGCTCTGGAGTCAGCAGGATCTGCTCTGGCAGTGGCAGGGGGTTGCAGGGAGAGCTGGTTGCCCCCTGAGTTAACCCCTCAACTGACTGGCCACATTTAGCCACGTGCTCCGGGTTTGTACATGGCATGAGGTCCCAGGGTTAAGTCCATGGACTCCTCCTGGCTTTAGGAGATGAGTCAGAGTGCGAACCTGCAGCTGGAGCAGCAGGGTGCAGCAAGGGGCTGAGGGAGATTGCTGCTGGGGTGCATGGACAGATAAACATGAGCCCACTCCCACCACCCATGAGGAAAGGCCTCCCCCAGGGCAGCATGACACCAAGAAACCAGCCTGTCCCCACTGGGGCTGGGAACATGTGTACCCCCCATCACCAGCTCCCCAAGGACATGCCGTTTGCATTCACACTCCAGGCTTTTCTCTGCTGTAAAGCCTCAGGGAGAAGGCTGCTCTGAGAGCACTGGGAGGAACTGTGACAAGAAACCATGCTCCCAGGATGGAGAAAAGGGCTGGACAGTATGTTTGATAACACGTGCTCCCAAGTGAGATATTCTCCCCTTGCAAACCCCCACATCTCTAGACCTTCAACCCCAATGGGTGAGTGCCACCAAACTCACTGATATCCAGGGGTGCTTCAGAGCCTCCGCTGCCGTGATGCGCTTGGATGGGTTTATGGTCAACATCTTGTTGATGAGATCTTTTGCTTCAGGAGTGACTGTGTCCCACTCAGGGGAGGGAAACTGCCAAAGCAAAGTGACCAGGGTGAGAGATTGCAGGGAGCCATAGAAGGAGCAGAAGCCCCTTTGCACTTGGGTTGGTTCTTCTGAAACCCTTTGCTCTTGCCCATGGGACAGGCTGGAGAGATAGTAGCAACTGGAAAGGGCTGACAGCTGGAAAACTGCAGAGCAGGAGTGGAGGCAGAAAGGTAGGAGGCCCAGGACAAGACCTATTTGTCCTGCAAAGCAGACCTGAAATGTGCCAGTATGTGCACCTGGGCATGGCAGCTTAGCCAACCCTCTGTGACCAGAGCAGAGAAAATAAACTTGTTCCTCACTGTCTTAATTTGTCCTAGTTGCTCTGCAGGAGCAGCAGACTACAACATGGTGACAACAGGAGAGAGGGGAGACAGTGAAAAGGGGGAGCAAGACAAACCCACTCACATCATAAGCCCCAGCCTTGATCTGCTGGTAGAGTCGATGCTGGTCTTCATCCCAAAAGGGAGGGTACCCGACCAGCAGGATGTAGAGAATGACACCTGCCCAGGAGAAAAGACGTGGGATCAATGGGAGAGAGTTCATTGCTGCAGATATGAGCAGACCCAACCTGGGGACTGGCTCAACTCAAGTAGAGAAACAAAAATTAGGGCACTGGGATGATTTGTTCCCTGATTAAAAAGCAAAAGGCTCATTGGTGAGTTCAGCTCCATGCTGAAGTGCTCCATGGCTGGAGAGATATGTGGCTCTGGCAGCCATCATGCACAGCCTCAAGTGGGTGCCCTGGCAAGGCTGGGTGATGCTTCTTCCCCATCACAGGTGGAAGAAGGCTCCCCCACAGCTGCAGCTGCATGGGGACATTGCCTGACCCCACCAGCACTGCAGGGGAAAAGGGACATCATCTCCTCTGCCCAGTGGCTTTGGGTGCATAGCAAGGGGGTGAACCTTCTGAGGAGGGTGTCACTGGACTAGGAAAGAGGGTGCTGCTCAGGCAACAGCCCAGGGTAATGTGCCACCTCTTGGGTAAATCCTCTATCCTGGCCTCCCTGAGACATGTCTAACAACTGTGACTCAGGACATAGAATCATAGAATGGTCTGGATTGGAAGAGACCTTAAAGATCATCTAGTTCCAACCCCCTTTTCATGGCAGGGACACACGTTGGATGAACAGCCCACCCCATCCTGCACAGCCCAGACCAGACTGTTCCCAACATTTCAGCCCCAGCCTGACTTACCACAAGCCCACAGGTCCACGGCTTTGCCATAGGGGTCCTTCCGGAGTACCTCAGGGGACAGGTATCCCGGGGTGCCAGCGAAACCTGGGACAGATAGTCCGTCATACACCACTGTCAGGCTGTCCTCAGCCCCACATAGCTCACCAGAAGCACCTGGTGCCTGGCCGGACACCACAAGCACCAGGAGCCCTGTCCGTAGCACATGAAGACCTGGTGGGACAGGCACCCTCCCTCCAGAAACCTCCTTGACTCCCAAGAGCAGAGCAGACAGAAGTGGCAGCAGAAAAAATGCCAGGATGATGCATAAGGCTGGAGTGCTCTGACATGCACCTCCAAAGCTTGGAAGAGGCTCTCCTGCCCTGGGGTTTGCCTCTCTTGCCAGCTTGTCCAGCTCGTCAGGACATCTCAGTGACTCACCAAGTCCCTGTGGAGCCGTTTCCCTGTACCCTGGATCAATAGTGAGCTGTTTCCAGGGGCACAGCTGGAGCTATCAACCTCCTCATCTTCTGTGCCTCCTAGGCTGGTGCTGCTGAGACTTTCCCATATCCTGGGGTTCAGGTCCTGTGGATGTCTCCTCCCTCCTGGAGCCCCCCATACCAAACGCACCAGCGAGGGCTGGAGGATACCCCACCTTGAGCCAGTCCTACTCACCAAACCATGCTTGCTGGTCCCCCTCCACCTCAATGGCAAGGCCAAAGTCAGCCAGCTTTACGGCAGCACCCTTCAGCTTAGATGCCAGCAGCAGGTTCTCAGGCTGCAGAAGGAGATGGTGGTTGGAGAGCAGTGAAACCCCCCGGGGGATCTGCTGTCACGGTGAGGGGAACTTCCCAGCACACATGGAGGATGGTCATGGCTCTGGATGCACTCCCCAGCTGCTTTGTCCTTCTGTGTGTGCCAGTGTCCCTGAATCCTTAGGAGACCATGGACTACAAGGACCTCTCTACCCCCTCTGGTGTTATTTCACCCTGGAGCTGGTCTTTGCTTTGTGCCTTTCCAGAAGCCCTACATGGTGTTCTGCCCGCCCCCCCTTCAGATGCCCTGGAAGATGCTGGGAATTGTTCCACAGGGTTTTGCACCACAAATGGGGTTCACAGTCCTCCCACAGGCCCTTCCCCCGCAGTCCTACCTTCAAATCCCGGTGGACCACCCCCATCTGGTGGCAGTGCAGGACAGCCTCCAAGATCTGCTGGATGCAGTGGCTGTGGGAGAGAGGAGAAAGCTTACAGAAGTAGTAGGTGAGGGGCAGTCTCCTTAGACACTTCTACGTGACTGCATTTCACCCCCTTCACCCCTGTCCCCATCATGCCCTGTAGCACAGCTCCACCAAAAGCCACACACTGTGGAGAGCAGTTGTAACTAAGACCCCATTAGAGCTGCTGGATACCCAGTCGTGGTGAGCAGGAGCATGGGGACTACAGCTCAGCCCATGGAGTCCCTACAGAAGCAACAGGGGGAGCAGGGGACCTGGTAGTGGAGATGCAATGCCAGCCTAGCACTGGTCTCCAAACCTGGGCAGAGCTGATGTGCTCCTCAGATGCAGACCTAACCTCCACTTTGGCCCCATTTCCCTGGCCTCCTCTGATGCAGGTGGCTCTTGTTGAGTCTGTTCACTTTATATCTAGTTCATTAAACCCCAGCTCTGCTGAGTGATTGAGGAAGGAAGGGGAAAAGACGGAGGTGATGATCACTTCTGCTCCAGAATAGCTGCGTGCAAGTTGGAAGGTCATTATTTAAATTTATTTTATTCGTATGACACTAATAAGTGGATGGGTTGTAAGTGAACTCAACATAGGCTGCCCATTAAATGAGATTGCCTTCTGCCTAGAAATAAGGGATACTTCCATGCAAACAGAGGTAGCGACAAGCTGGCCACCCCCATGGACATTTGTAGGGGCTATGCTTATCCTGGGGGTAAAGCCAAGAGGCACAGTGATATCTGAAGACTGGGGAGGAGTAAATCATGTCCCCTCAAAAAAAAAAAAATCAGGCTAATAATGTTCCCTGGCCAAGCTGCAAGGACCAAAGGGGTGATTAAAATGGTTCCCAGCCCTCAGCCTCTGATGCAGAGTACCTGGAAAGTGCCAGCGGGAGCGTGGGAGGGAGTGGAGCTCCAGCACATCCTCCCACCCAGCCTGTCTTGACTGCTCCTCTTTAGTGTTTTCAAGTGGTAAAGGCCAGAGAAACGTTTGCAAATGAGTGTAATGCAGCTGCAAGGAGAAAGGATGAGGACTATGTGGTGTCCGTGCTGTCATGCTCCTGGCTGGGGCACTAGTCTGATGCTGGACTTCCTCCCTGCCAGCCTGGGAATGCCTATGTCTCCAATCCAGGGAGCTCTGCTGGCCCCCATCTGGAGAGCTCTGATGTCCCCATCCCCAGAGAGACTCAATGGCCCCAGCCCAGGGAGCCCAAATGCTCCCAGCTCTAGGAGCTCCTTTCCTGTGAGGTCAGATGTGGGCTGTGCCATTGGCCCAGGGAAGGAGGATGCTGTGATCGGTGGCTGGCAGCTGTCTGCTTTGGGGTAGGGACCAGCCCTCTGGTAACACACATATTTCTTAGCACAGGAGCCGAGTGAGTTAGAAAGAGCATTTTGTTTTTTTTCTTCTGCACTACACATCTGGTTTATGAGTGCACACTGTGGAGCAGCTGTAAAACACCTCCCAGCATGGAAGGATCTTATGCTGCAGAAAGCCAGACACTTAGGACTCTGGGAAGGAGCAGCTCACAGGAGAAGGGGACAAATTCTGTCCTCTCCATGGCTCAGCATGTGTCCATGCTCACCTGGCATCCGCTTCACTGTAGTACTCCCTGGCCACAATGTCTTCAAACAGCTCCCCACCAGTGACCCTGCAAGAAAATGGGGGGAGTCACACTCGGCTATCTCAGTGCACAGCTGGATTGATTTACGTTATGCTCAGCCCCGGCAACCCACCCCCCCAAAATGCTGCTGCACTGTGCACAGGGGGAGCACTGGGGGTGTAGGGCAGGGACTTGCCCTCTACCTGGCTTGGAGTACCCAGGCTTGGTTCATACCCAGCCTGCAGGAAGGGCTTGGGTAAGGTGGAGGATGGGGGAAGGCTTGGGAGGAGCTTTGGGGGTGCAGGATGCATCACCCTGGGGTGGAAACTTGCAGCTGCCAGTGGATTAAGAGATGTATTTAACCATTACTCACAGGTCAAAAATCAGGTAGTGGTGGCCCTCTTCAGAGATGCTGTCATGGAGTCTCACTGCAGCAGAGAGATAAGGGTTATGAGGTACACCTGGCTCCCACCTGCTCCCCAGGAATGCTTGTGCTCTTCTTTGGGTAGAAGGAGAAGCTGGGGAAGGGCAGAGTGGGGGTCTTCCACCTCAGTCCTCCTCTTGCTACTGCTGCTGGCTGGGTGGGGGATTCCCACTCAACAGGGGAACCCAGCCATGGCCTCAGCCTCTGGCAGTGGAGCACGGCTCAAAGGTCACATCCATATCAGGGACTGCCCAGGGCTGGTGCCTGGCCAAGGTCCCAGGCAGCTGCTGGGCTATCTTGGGCACTGGGCAGGCTGCAGGCACAGGTGCTCCCAGCCCAGTCCTGTACCCATCATCAGAGGTGCCTGGGCACAGGGAGAGCTCAGCCAGGGCACTGGGCTGCCAGCACTGGCACCAATGGGGCTTTTTTTTATTTTCTGCTCATGACATTCTTTTTCTCCTTGAGAGGTCTCAGGTTGGGTATATCCAAGAATCACTGTGGGATGAGTTTTCATTGGAGGAAATGTTCTCTTCACTTCCTCCTGCAGGGCTGGCACCTTGCCCCACTCATCATGCTGAGAGGCACCTCAGGCATGGCCTGCCAGGGACAGCCAGGTGCAAACCTGCCACCCTGCAGCTAGGTTCTGCTTATTCAAGCTTAGATCCCTGCTCACAGCTTAGCAGGCAGATGGGCAGCTAGGGGACAGGCACAGAATTGGGTAGGATGTTTAAAGCAAGACTGGTTCAGCATTCTCTGGCCCACCCATCACATTTTGTTCTGATCCCCTTGAGGCCGCAAATATTTAACCCTTCCCTTCTGCTCACTTGGTTTCAGTCTGATGCAACTATCAACCCCTTTGAGATCTTTGGAAAACACAGAGATAAAGGAAACTTTCAAGTGAATTATTTTGGGTGAATTTTTGCTCCTAGCGCATTTTACCTCAGCTAAATCAGCAGAGCCCTCTAATCTTATTCTCTATTCTCAAGTTTGAGGCAGGGGAGATAACAAGCCCCAACACCTAGTGCAGATACTGTGCTGCAGTTGCTCTTATCTCCCAGGCCACCAAATGCTTTGTTGTTGGTCCTACCCAGCCCTCCAAGCTCAACGGGCAGATCAAGCTGCTGCTAATAGTGAGTTGCCAGCAGCATCACCTCACCTCAGGCAGGGCAGGGGCAGAGGAGGTCTGCTGAACCAGACAACAGCTTTCCTCTTGTCTTTCTCATGATCTTGTCTATTGAAACAGTTTTCTCATCTTATTCCTTAGTTACTATCCTCCACTGCTGATCTCCACAGACATCTCTTGCTCTCTGACACCAGTATCTGCTCCCTGGTTTTCTCTGACACATAATCCCAGTTTTTCTGCCTTCCTCTGCTGGAAGAAACATATTTCCTCCCGTTTTGCCTCACCTGAGAGGGATTAGGGATATTGTTCCTGGGATCTTGAAGAAACCAAAGTGTTCAAAGGGGGATTAGGAGAGTTCAATGTGGATAGGGCCAGCCTAACTATAAGCAGATGGTCTGGATACATCCCTGGCTTGGGGGAAGTCCTGATGCCTGTGGCTGCCAGGAGCAAAGAAAATGTAAGATGGAGCAACTACTCTAAATATAGCCTGGTCCTGTAAGTATCTGTTACTGATGATAGTCAGGAAGAGCTGTAACATCCAAACCCCTCCAGCTCAGTGCTGAGAGCCAAGGAGCAGGACACGGCTTTGGGACTGAGGGTCAGTAGATGGTACCTGGAGTCAAAATTCCAGGGCTGGGTGTAGCCGAAGTTTCCCCGATAAAGCAAGACTGCCCTGCAAGGACCTGCAGCTTTGAGGAATGACGGCTTTTCCTAATACATCATCCGGTGCTGTGGACATGCTGCATGGTCCCGGGGTCTTGTAACTGCCCTCAACCACCTGCACATGGCTTTCTATGCAAGACATTGTGAAAAGCACGGGTTGGTTCCTCCACGCTCACAGCCCCCCCGGCAGCTGGGCTGCTTATTCCAGGGAGGGATGGAGATTGGTTTTCTGCCTCACCTCCCCCATAGCCCTGGCAGCAGTGTCTCTTCTTCCTCTGTTAGGGCTGGTCTGCAGCGGCACAGCTCATTGCAGCTCCTGGGTGGGTAATTAGCCAGCTTGTGCTGCATGCAAGGGAAGCCTCGAGCCCAAGTTTCCAGGCAGCAGGAGCAATGGGGGGTGAGAGTGTGGGGTTAGGGGGTGGAGAAGAGCTTCCTGGGTATAAATAGCAGCGAGATTCGGCTTATTAGCATCTCATACTGTTAACCCCTTCCATACCAGTGCAGCAGGGTTGCTCTAAGCCTGCCATCTCTGCAGGTCACAGCCAAACGGCAAGGGCATGGTGCAGGGAAGGGGTATAAGGCACAGTGGGGCTGAGGCATTTCTGTCCTTGGAGATCCCACCAGCCCCATGGGCAGGCGATGGAGAGGGAAGGGAGGAAGACAATGGTAGGAAAAAACTGGGGCCAGGCCGGGAATCTGGGGAGCTCCAGCTGCATGGCTCAGCTACTGTCCTGCAAGTCCTCCTGGGGTGGATTCCTCTGTTTTTAGCATTTATTGCTATTCCTGTACTTTACGGAGCATTTCTTTCAGGTCTCGTCAATCCCCATGTATATTTTGGAGCCGAGGAAAGGCCTTGGCTGCTGGTCTGATTAGAGAAGGCTGGACACCCCACCAGCACCCCAGCAAGGCAGTTCCTGTGCAGGGCATCAGTCCTGCCAGAGCAGGGATAAGGGGAAGGACAGTAGCTGGGTCCTGTATGGTCCAACAGCTCCGCAATGCATGGGAGACCTGCCATGCTGCCCTGTGCTTAAGACAGATGGAAGCTGACAGGCTTTTTCTGAACTGAAATATTTATGGAGTGAGACCCACATAGCTGGTCCCAGTGGCCCTGGGTCCATCTCCCTGGATCTGCTGCAGTGGTTCCTGGGGAAGGATGGATCCAAGCAGTAGGAGCAGAGAGGGGGACGTAGAGGAGCTCAGAAAAAGGGGAAACTTCCCAGCTCCTAGCTGTGGGATACAAGGGCTGCAAAGCTCCTGCTCTATCCCCCAGATGCTTTCCCAAAAGCTGCAGGATCTCATTGAGGTTGGTACATTCTGGAGTGCAGCAGAGGGGAAAGGGGGTTTATCCTTGCTGCCATGGACTGATAGTCTGCATCAGCATCACTCTCAAGGCTGGAGTTTGTTGGGTTTTTTGTGGGGTTTTTTTGTGGGTTTTTTTTTTGGTTGGTGTTTTTTGTGGATTTTTTGTGTGGTTTTGTTTTTTTTTTTTTTTACTGCAGTTCTTTCTCCTCCCCTCTCTCTTCTTCTGGCCTATTTTTGTCTTTTGCAGGGGCTCAGGAGTTTTCCTGAAACAGCTTTTCCGAAGGAGGCTACTCTCAGATGGACGGTCGGTGGGAAAGTCTTCGCTTCCCCCCGCCATCACTCCTCCTACACGCCCCATGTTGCTGCTGCTCTGAGCTGCAGCCACTTTTTGGAGCATGCAGAGGAACACAGCACCCGAGGCAGGGGGAGAGGGGTAAAAATAGTCCCTTGCAGCCTACTGGGGCCCTGCTTCTCCCTGAGGGAGCTATGGCCAATTGGGTTACATAGGACCTACTTCAATCCCCCCACACTCGGTGGAGGCCTTGACCCCATTTGACAATGCTGCCTCCTGTGAGGAAGAGGAGGGATAGCTCTGCAGATCAGCAGGACAGGCTGCTGCCAAGCCCCTTCTTCATCTCCAGGATGATGGCCAGCGTGATAGGAAAGGGCAAACAGCCCATGCTGCCACGGGTGGGGCTGAATTGCTGATGGGGAACCCCAGCCCTGGCAGAGACACAGGAGGGCAGGCAGGCAATGGAGCTGGGCATGGGGCACGACCAGATTTACCCGGCTCTTCAGCTGGCACATGGCAGGGAGCAGGGTGCACTTACCAATGTTGGGGTGCTTCAGGAGGCGGCAGATCCGGGCTTCTCGTTCCAGCTTCTGGTGATCTGAAAGAGGCAACAGCCCTAAATTAGGGTCTGGAGAAGGGAATAAACTGCTAAATAAGGGAATAAACTCCTGAGTGTGCAAAAGCTGTGAGGGCATGGGGCAGCTGGCAAGGACCTGTCCTGTTTGGGTTTTTTTTTGCTAAAGAATAATGGATTTGTGGACACTGTCAGCATCAGAGTCTGATGGGTGGTATCACAGCACAGATGAAGCCCCCAGGCAAGCCCCAAGTACAGATGAGAGGGGCAGTCCTGGACTCTGGATGATCCCTTGTCCTCCTCTCCCTTCCCTTTGCTCACCAAAACCCCAGAGCTGCCCATGTTATCACTGCCATCAGTGCCTGCTCCATTTTCTCATATTCACTAAAGCACAGGCTACCAGCAGGGACATTTCTGGTCCTGAATGGTACAATTTGAACAGTCAAAAATAGAGCCAACAAACAAGAGATGTCAAGCAGAAACAGGAGTATCTGCTTCATTCACGCATCCACCTTGAGCCATTTCACATTGAGCCAAACGTTTTCCTAAATCTCAAAACCCGGTCTCTGAAAATTTGCTTCGCTTCAGTGCCCATCTCCAAATGGAAGGCACAAGTCCCTCTGCCCAGCTTCTGCCAGGGGATGAGACAATGTAGCTCTGGGAGAAATGAACTAGGCTGAGCCAGAAATGCCTCCACTCTGGGTGAGCCTGGAATAAATTTTCAAACATTTTTGTTTCTTTTTCCCTGCCTCTGCGTTTTCTGCCTTCTTACACCTGACCCAGCCACCTTGCATGGAGGTGCCTTGTCTGGAGGCATTTCATGCCAGCAGGAACCCAGGAGCTGGGAGAAGTGAGGATATAATTAGGGATGCTCGTCTCTCAGAGCTCTGCTGTTACCTTGCAGGTTCACACCCCAGAGTCTCGCTCTGCATCAAACCAAACCAACGTGTCTCCGACCACTGAGACGCAAAGATGACGCAGCCCCTTCCCTGCGTGGGGTGGAGCTTCCCCGGGGCTGCTGCTGAACATGGGGCTTGGCATGGCTCAGTCACCCCGGGGCTTGGGGTGAGCTTTGCAGCCTTGTGTTGGGATCTGCAAGCCGAAGGCCTTGGAGGCCTCATTCAGCATCCCATGTGCATTCCCACCAGTGGGGGACTAGCTCCCCAGGGTGGGATAGACCAACAGGGTGAAGTCAGGTTTAGGCTGTTGTTTTTCACAACCAAAGTCTGTTGTGTGGTGGAGGACAGGGATGGGATAGAGGGAAAATTATCACAGTCTGGGGAAAGGAGGAGCTGCTTTCTGCCTCCTGTTCTGTTCCTACCTGACAGGCAACTTAAGTGAGCCACTGATCGTCACTCTCTGCCTCGGTTTCCCCATCTGCAGGCTGGAGGTTGCGGCCAAATGGCCCATGGGGAAGCCCAGTGTTGCTGGTGTCCAGTAAAGCACCTTTGCTTGCTTAGAAGAGGCCAGAGATCACAGGAGAGGGAAGCAAATGTGACCCCAAGTATGGAATATGCCTGCCTGCTGCTGCCAGCAGAGCCTTCAGCTGCACAGGGGCGAGCACAGCCACTGGTGAGGTGCAGGGATTGCCCCATCCCTTCTCCACCATGATTTGCCTGACTCAGCTCCACCTTCCTGGATGAGCTGTGGCAGCAGCAGCACCATGCACCCTCCACCAGCCGCTGCCCCCTTCTTTGTACCTTCACAATCTGTCACCACCAAAATGCCTGTGAAGGCAAAGCCCAGCACTGGCAGCTTGGCAGGGAGTGCTGGGAGGCTGGTGGGGTTTTATAAACCACAAACAGCATGGGGAGGGGGTGGGAGACCAGTGAAAAACAGGCAAAATGGAAAATGGATGAGGGAGTTTAAAGGGAGGCAGAGATGGCGTCCTTCCAAAGGGGAAGGGGATGGTAGTGGAGGCTCAGTCATACACAGGAGGGACTGGGAGAGGTGCTTATCCCTATAGGGTGAGGACCAGGGACCTCCAGACAGATAGGAGCAGTAAAGACATGGCAAGGTGAGCCCCAAAACATCCATCTGGCCATCACAGAGTGTGGAGGAGGCTGTGGTGCTTGTGTGGCTGCAGAACCCTAGGTCACCCCAGCTCTTCCCCTCAGCACACCACAGCATGTGAGCACCGGTCAGAAAGGTCCCAGGAGAGCGTGGCCATTGCATTGGTGACAGTGGCTCAGCTGCAAAATGCCAGGGGAAGAGCTCCCTGAAATGAGCCACTGCTGCTCAGGGAGAAAAGGCAGCTTGTGCTCTGGGGGCTTTGCTCTTGACAAGCCTCTGTAGGTCCTGCTTGGGCAGAGCTTCCCTGGAATAGATGCTCAGCAAGGACGGGCTGGGAACAGGGACACAACTCAGGGCTGGGTCTCCGTGTCTGTGGTTTCCTCCAAGCATGACATGGTACAACTCCTGCACAGGGCTGCAGGTTGGCAGAGACCCTCCTGCTTCTGCAGATCTTCCGGACAGCGCTTGCAGGGGCTTTGCATGCAAGTGGGATGGCTGTGCTAGACAGATTCCCAGAGGGACAGATGGAGAGAAGTATGTATCTCAGGCAGAGGGACCCTGCCAAGCCTGGAAGGGCAGCTGACATGGGTCAGAGCATCCTCCCACCCCTGTGGCACGTCCACCACGCAGTGAGGTGCTGTTGGAGGCAGCAAGGCACAACCACAGCCCCTCTTCTACCCCATAGATCCACAAGTTGCCTGTACCCAAACCCCATTTCTCCTCCAAAACCTCAAGTTTCTCTCCTGCTAACCTCCCATATTGGCAGCCAGGAGAAATCTGAAGACACCACAGGGATGTTTTGCAGCTTCTCTCACCTTCCCCCAAACCCCTCTCCTCTCTGCAGACCTTCTCTTCACCTGTGACACAGCAAGTGGCACCTCCTGGTGGGACAGTGGCTCTTTATGCCCCTTTGGGGGTTGCTCCCAGCCTGGGGAAGCAACACCCCCCCATACTAGCATTGCAGAAAAGGGGGTTTCAAAACTTAAAAAAACCAGATTATTATTTTGGCTGGCAGGGCAGGGAAAAGAACCATGGTGAGGTTTCTCCAGGGTTCAGACGGACACAGAACCGCTGCACAGACAACACAAACACCAGAAGAGGATGGAGAGAGGCAGACTGAAGGAGCAAGTGAGAGGAGGCAGGAGGGAACAGAGGGAAGGCAGCTCAATCTGCTGCTCCAGGTAGTCCTGCAAACTGGAAGGCCTTTCCTGTTGGCCCCACTGCCAGCTGGGGTATGCAGGTAGGAGCCCAGTGCCAAGGGCAGCACTGCATGGTCTGCCCACAGCCCAGCCAGCTGGCCTGGGCTTGGAGTCTTCAACCTTGGAGGAAGGGAATGGTCTGCATCCCTGAACTGGGACAGAAGCCAGAGCTGAGGGAACTGGGAGGCTCAGCATCAGAGCTGTGTTATTTCAGCAGCGCTGCAGGAGGGAGAATACAAAGCACTGGTTTAATTTGAGGTCAGAAAGGAGTTTGTCACCATTTTCTGTGTTTCAGTATTGCCTTTGGATGTGAGCAGTGGCACCAGGGAGAGAAACCAAGGGAGGGAGGGAGTTAATTAAACCGTCCTGGCAGGGTGCTCACTCCTGGCACCCATCCTGTGCTCCCTGACACTCTTGGCCAGGAGAAGCTGGAGACGGGGACACGGTGGCTGCTGTCTTATCCTCTCCATCCTCCCCATTGCAGCTCCTCTCCCAGATTCCTGGGGGCAGAGGGGTCCCAGCCTCAGGGTAAGAGCTGTGCTGGCTCAACTCGTCCTTGTCCCGAGGAGCATCCAGGACAGACATGCCATCACCTCTTTCAACAGCAAAGCAGCCAACATGCTCCACCAAAGTGGTTAATTAGATGGCAGTGAGGGGTGATCGCCTGTCTCCAGGCAGAAATTAAATCAAACCCCCACTTGAAGGACTTTCCAGTTTCCTTGATGTAGGTACAGGAGTAAGGAAATCCACAGCCCCTGAAAGCAAGGACAGGGGGGCCAGCAGGGGCCCTCTCAGGGGAGAGTTATGCTCCCAAAATAACTGTGCTACTCAGTGTCCAAGTCTGGCAGCAGTTTGACTTGCTGCAAGGCTGCGACCATAATTTTACCACAACATGCTGTGCAAGGTGATGATGGGGTCTCAGGGAGAGAAATGGGGCCCTATGGCTCCCCAGGTAGGTTGAGGTTTAGGAGCCCCCAGGAGCCCTGTACAGCCAAGGGATGATTGGATGGGATGTGATGACCAGCCACACAGACATCTCCTTAGGACATTCACCCCATCCATCAAGGAGCTCAGTGTGTACCACAGTGGAGATAGGGACAAGGGGGTCCTCCAGCACATATCAAACATCCCCTGCCTCACTGCACATCAAAGGCATCATCCCAGTGCTGTGCAGAGGGGACAAATGCTCCACTGCAAAACCTGCTTACCTGCCACCTGAAACCCACCCCAGTACCTACCTCGAGCAGACAGCTTCTTGGTGTTGATGATCTTGGCTGCATACTCTTGCCCTGCCAACACCTTCACACATCTCCGGACGATGGAGAAAGCACCCCTGGGAAGACAAGGAGGGAGAGGTGAAGGACTTGGTGTAGGCAAGGGCACAGCTCAGCCTTGACATGCCTGCGGAGCAAGGGGTAGTACAGGGGTGGGGATGTAGATGGGGATAGGGAGATGGATGGGTGCTGGCTGAAGAAGAAATGGGCTTGGAGAAAACATGGAGGGCTCTCTGTTGGCTTCCCTGCACAGCTGTCCTTGGGGAATGATGGAACAGGTAGACCTGGGATGGATGCAGGATTCACCCTGCTGTGCTCCCCTGGGACAAGCCAGGCAATGCGTGCCTTTCTTCCTCTCCATCCCAGGCTCTGCCCTGCCTGTGCCCTGGGAGAGAAGGGACTGATTTACCAAGGCTATGGACTCCCAAGGGACACCAGGATGGCTGCAGCTGCCATTCAGCACTCAGCTGCTTCGGTTAGGTCATTGTGCATGGCTCTGCATGCTCTAGACCTTGCAATCCCAGCAGCACTTTGCAGAAGCAGGTGCGAGCACCAGACCTTGGTGCAGGTGAGTGGTGCAAGGTACCCCCAGCTGCAAAACTGTCACACAGGCAGGGGACAGCCCAGGAAATCCTACGAGCCGAGGACCACTGGAGCCGAGCTGGATGGGGACTGAAACTGCTGTGGCTTGCACATGTGCAAGTGTCTCCTGGGTCCTGGCAGGCAAACAAGCACGTGTGCTTGGAATGCTCTGAAGAAGCCCCACTGCCCCCGTACCTCACACCCTGAGCTCTGCCAGCTCATGGCACTGAAAGCATAGCAGTGATGCTGGGAGCTGCAGCATGACACACTCACACACACACATTGGCGCGCTCCAGCCCTGCTGTGCACAACCTTTGAACCAGGTTCCCTTTCCTGCCAAACCCCTCAAATCACTAAAATAACAACTATCAAAAGCAAAACCACCTCCTGCCCCACCTTCCCCTCACTCCCCATCACACTGCTTCTGCTCCCTGCCGAGGAATAAAAGGCCGCAGGCTGGTGAGAGGCGGCAGATAATTGATTTTACTGGTGGGGGCGGGCGGAGAAAGCCGAGATGGGTTCGAATGTGATCTTTAGGAGAACAGGCAAGCAACAGGGTGCAGAGGGACTGAGCTGGAGCCCCGGTGGAACCGGCAGACACGTGCTGAGCAGGAGCCAGGGAACAGCATCCTGGTGCTTCACAGCCTCCCTGGCCTGTCATTTAATCCTGGCTGCTAGAAGAGCTGAGCTATGAATGTCCCTGTATTCGGGGGGGGGTGGGGGGGTGGAGAATTAATAGGAAACAAGAGGCAGCAAAATGCTTCATATCCAGCTTGCCATGGGTGGAAGACATGGAAGCTATCGTCAGCCCCATGGTGCCACCTTCCTCATCCTGCCAGGAACCCCACACTGCCTAATGTTTGGGGGTTCCTGTGACTTTCTGTGACCCCTCTGTCTATTTTTCTAATAAAGACATGTGTGCTATTTTGCAGCATCAGGAACGTCTGCAGTGGTGTATGTGGCAAGCAAGGAAGCCCCCATGTCCACTGTCACAGCTTGGGGCTCTACCTGATGTGGGCTTGGATGGATGTGGGTGTCCGGAATCCCCAGAGCCTGGGGACCCCCCAGCCACTCCTGGTCACAGTGACCACAGCCACTCACACATCCATTTATTTGAGATAAATTGACCATCGGGGATGGGGGAGCCATGGGAAGCAGAGGCTGCTGGTACCACACCCTGCAAAGTGCAGGGTTTCACATCCCTGGCTGTATTAGTGGTTTTTGGCTCCTCTGGGCCTTTTTAACAGAAACCAAATGTCTGTGCTCCATGAAGCACAAGTGAGACCCTGTAAGCCTGGAAGGTGGTGAGGACATGAGGTCCTGGGTGTGGATGCAGGACACTCAGGGGTACAGAACGCTTGCCATAACGTTCCCAGTCCTAGTCAGGTAGGTCCTTCTGGGTGTATGTGCTGGCCAGGTGTTTCCAGCAGCCAGGCCCTGCTCCCCGTGCCAGGCTGTTCCTGTGCTTTTCAGCCTCATGTGGGATCTTCCCAGCCTGAGGGAAAAGTCCCCCCTTGGCTCCATCTGAATCCAGCACCTCCTTCCCCACAAACACAAGAATCCTGCCCTACACTGGGGGCTCACAGGGCAGTGTGGTCTGGCGGGTGTCAGGCAGGAAGCTCAGCCCCATCTTGGTGCAAGAAACCCTTTGGAAGGAGAAGTTCCTAGCTCGTGGCCAGTGGTGCAGGTCCCTTCCCTCCCAGGGCTCTTTGGGCTGACTCCAACCCTGGCAGCAGCCAGAGATGCTCAGCTATGCCTGACATTCATCCCAGAGAAGACAGCATGTCCCAGTTTTAGCACTGGACAGGTACATCACCCTCAGGGCCGTGGGTAGGGGCCATGTCCTCCCAAAGCAGCTGCCGTTTCAGGGTGATGCTGGACCTGCAGCCCAGCAGCCAGCCCTGTCCCTCCAGCCCCAAGCCATGACACTGCTGAGTCCCAGCCCCACAATCCCTGTCCCTTGGTCCCCCAGGCCACGCATGACCCCAGGACTTGTCCACATGGCCTCCCCCAACCACCAGGCAGTGGCTTTGCTGCTGGGATGCTCTGCTTCTCCCTTTTTCACACCTTCCCTGCCAGCGCCTGGCTGCGCTGCTGTCGCACTCCCTCTCTTCAACACCTCCTCCTCCTCCGAGGCATTTTATCTCCTTTCTAGAGAGAAGAGTGTGGGCTGGGGATTTTTTGATCCTCCATATTCTTCTTTTTCGTTTTTTTTCCCCCTTTTTAATAAAACCCTTCTCCTGCAGCTCCAGGAGTGGAGGGCTGATCACACCACTCAGCACTGTAATTGTCTCCAGCCTCTCCCTAAACCTGCTGTGGGGGTGGATTCAGAGCCGCCAATGGAGCTGCACTTCATGTTTGTCCTACTCAGGGGTCTGTGGGCAGGATCCTCTCCCCATCACCCCACGACACTGCACCCCACCCTTGCCCTGTCCCCTTCTGCAAGTGTGGGCAGAAGGAGGGATCAGAGCAGCCCTTCACTTGCTCAGCTTTGCTGGTGCCACTGCAGGAGCAGGTTTTCCCCAGCTCAGTGTCC
Organism: Megaceryle maxima; assembly: GCA_024605025.1. Taxonomy (NCBI): domain Eukaryota; kingdom Metazoa; phylum Chordata; class Aves; order Coraciiformes; family Cerylidae; genus Megaceryle; species Megaceryle maxima. Next base: position 39,888 of record JANHGN010000026.1, read on the forward strand.
CTGGCTCTGGACAGATGTCCTCCCCATGTGTGGGAGGTGTAGGGATGTGCCAAAGGCTCATATCCTACAGGGCAGGCTCTGCAGATCCTCCTCCCCAGCTCTGCACCCCCAGGAAGCCTCATCATGGTGCTACCATTCAGTGTGTGGCACTTTAAACTGCTGGTTTGCCTGGGTGTCAGGATGGATGACAGCCCAGGAAATGGCAAAGGAGCACAGAGGGTGCAGCAGCCCGGCACCCAACACCTCCCCTCCTGCCAGCTGGGCTCAGGGACACACCATGTCCCCCCCCAGCAGGTTGCCCCAGTCCCTTAGGGACAGAAAACTCAAGATAGACCCTTTCTTCTCCAAGCCCCTGAAGGATGCTTCTCCCCTTTGGAGTCTGGGGGCAGGGAAAACCATGCTTCCCACCATGAGAGGCTGATGCAGCAGAGCGAAGGTGCAGCGCTTCGTCCTCATTTCCCTCTCTAAGCCCATGAAGCAGAAATTTGCCCATGGGAAACTCCTGAGTTTTGAATGTGCCAGGATATGCTGGAAACCATCCCGGTGGAAAATCCCCAACCAGCTCCACAGTGCCTTGACCAGCCTGGTGAAGCCTGTAACCGGGGAACACATCTCAGGGCTGCAGTGGTACCTACATCCCAGATTGGAGGGGAAAGCTGTGGGATGTTCAGAGCTGCCCCTGTATCACCCTGAGAGGCTGGGCAGGCCAGGGTGTGATGTTCACAGGGGACTGGCAAGCCACTGTGCCAGATTTGCTCCTTTGTGTGTTAAAATACATCTGTTGAGGTGCTTTTTACACCGTAGTGCTGGGTGGTGTGGGCAGACCCCAAGTCTGGGTGCTCAGCCCTCCATGTCAGCACCCACCCAGCAAAGTTTCACATACCAAACAGCATTGGGAGCCCTCCTGGTCCTCTCCCATCATGCCTGGCCCACAAGCTCTCCTTCACATCCCTCCAGCCACATCTGCCCAGCCAGAGCCCAGCAGCCTCCCTGCAGGCACCCAGAAGCTGCTGCCTCTATTGCCCAATCCCTGCCCACCCTTTGCCACCACCACAGAGCCTCAGAGCCCAGAATAGCCTAGAAACCTCTGGAAAAAAGCAGGTCCCAAACCCCATCTTACCACCAGCTCTTCAGTGGGTGCCTGTTCACTCTGTGTCAGCTGAGACTGTCCTCACTGCAGGGACCTGCTCCCTAACACACTGTTCCTCACCAGCCCCTCACAGCCACCCCAGTGCCAAGAGGATAGACATGCATGTCCTGAGATGGGGGGTTCCACTTGCCTCCACTTTATAGCAGTAACCCAGTCGTCCCATTTGTCTGGGGAATATTAACAGCATTTAGCCTGGCACAAAGTACTCCCTTGTTTCAGCCCCTCAATTTCTCCATCTTTGTCCTCTCTGTTCTCTTTCGCCCCCATTTCACACTCTCACTCATGCGCGGGCACGCATTTAGGTTCAGGCTGCCCCGTGATGTGGGGATGTGGGGCTGCTCATACCTAGGGATGGACCCAGCTTCCCAGCTGAAGGATGGGCACCAGCCACCTAGCATAGGCACACTGAGCTCATCACCATGAGCTCAAGGGGAACACAGCTGCATGCCCCACACTTACACACCAGCTCCAAAAAAAGACACAGAAACCAAAACACAGACACACGCCCGCTCACTTCTGCATCCGTTTTACAGCCACATGCTCAACAAGACACAGAACATCCCTGTGTCCTGCACGGAGGACCTTAAATCTCCTGCTCTACCCTGGGGTGCTTAGTGACCCTCAGAATCCCCTCCCCATGCACAGACATTCCTGTTTGCATACACATGCACACACACATGCACCGTGATCCAGGCACACGCGACGACACCCAGACCTACCAAGCCAAGCCCTCCCAGGCAGGAGGCCTGGGTCAGGGAGGGTTGTAGCTCACCCAGGGGACACAGGCACAGGGGTGGGAGACACTCTGGGTCAGTCCAAGAGCCAGCTCCCAGGTAGGCTGTGGTTCTTGCAGGACAAGCCAAACCCTTGTGAATCCACCCAGAAATTCTCTACAGAAATGTGAGGGGTGCTCGCTGCCTTAGCTTTCCTGCTCAGCTGTCCCGTCCCTCCTCCCAGATGGAGAAGTTCTTGAGAGAGCCAGCAGCATCCTCTTTCAGGAGCAGCTTTTCCATAACAGGGGCATCTGCTCCCTCCCTGGCCAGCTCCAGCCCCCCAGGGTGGCCCAAGCCCCCAGCCAAGCCCCCATCAGAAGACACACAAACTTGGGAGTAGATGGACGGGGCAGGGCTGGGGTTGGCAGCCCCCATCCTAACCTGAGTTCCCCCAACCGCTCCCAGGTGCATTTACTCCATTCCTGTCTCCTTTCCCCTGTCTCCAGCGATTCCCATCTCAGCTGAGGCTCTTTCCCAGCTGGGGCACAGCCCCACTCTAAGCATTCCAACCCCATCTCCAACTTACTTGCCCAGTTCCTCGAAGAGCTGGTACTCCTCGGTGAAGCGATTGCAGGTGATGGTGGCCATCCCGAGGGGTTGGAAATGCTCCCTCCCCAGCACAGAGTTTGGGGCAAGCTGCTCTCCTCTTGCTCCCTCCTTCTCCGTGTGCTCCCGGGTCTCTCTCCTCACCGAGGTAAATAAGGGAATATGTTTGATTGACAAGCCTGGAGATAATGATGAGGGCAATTTGTCTTCTCAGCTTCACAAGCCTTCGTCAGCATCCCCGTCCCCATGGCGACCACCGCTGCCAGAAACGCCCTGATTCTGTTGCCAGGGCAACTGCATCCCAAACCCATCAGAAGCCTGTGAGGACCAGGGCCCTGCTGGGGACCCAGCCCCACAGGCTTTCTGAGGGTCACCCAGCTGCTTCGGGGTAGGGGTGTGGGGAGAAGTCTAAAATGCAAATATTAAAGGCAAATTACAGGACATAGCAGTGGTAGAATAATTGGGGCAAAACAGGTTTCCATGGAAACTGTGGTTTCCATGTTTCAGGAGGATGCTGTTGCCCCAGCAACTGCTTCCCCCCCACCCCCCTCCCCCCCAAAAAAAAATACAGGCCTGGCTGGTGTCCACAGCAGTATCCCTCCACAGCTTGGGTGACTGTGGTATGAGGAACACGCTGGGGCAGATTGGGAGCAGATGGAGCAGAAGTGTGTCAGGAGAAGCTGGAGAAACCATGGCAGGTCTCCAGGTCCCCAAACCAGCCTGACATCAGCCAGGCTCCCCAGGGGGGCTAGCCCCAATCTCTCTGCAGCGAAGGGTTGGTTGCTCCCTGCCCCCCTCCTTTGCCCTCTGTCTCTCCCCATGGGCCTCGGGGCTACCAGGGGAGCACATCCCATGGGTCCCCCCCTATCATGGGGTGAGTGGCTTTGCCTAAAGCCCAACTGGAGGGGCAGCAGAAAGGCTGTGTCCTGGGCTGCCAATTCCCTGCCGTGCCGAAGCCAGGGTGGAAAGTGGGGGAATTTCAAAGTTGGGGTAGGAGGAAGGTCTGCCCTTCTCCTCAGGCTTTTTGCTGCTGAGTCAACTCTCTGCTGTGTTTAACATAAAAAAAAAAAAAAAAAAAAAAAGGCACAAAAAATGCCCATACAAGTAGAGTAATGAGGTCCAAGGCTGCAGGGGAGAGGTTTCCCTCTGAGCTCATCTTGCTGCTGACAGCACCCCTGGGGTACCCAACAACTGCCCCTTCATCTATACCACGCCTTCCACCTTCCCACCTTCTGATCCCCCCAGCAGAGCTTTATTCCAAGCTTTTGTCCCATTTCTGGATGATTTTGCAGCAGAAGGAGTCCCCAGTGACCTGAGAGAAGGAGCTCCCACCACCAGCTGGGAGGGCATTGCCTTTAGCAGCTGAGATGGATTGAGTTCTCTTCAGGCTGCCATGGAAGGGTTAAAAGGAAAAGACTTTATCCACACAAAAATAGGGAGAAATCTTTGAGAGGAGAGAGAGAAGGAGGAGCAGAGAGAGGGAGAGAAGAAAGGAGGTGGAAGTGGAGGAGGACAGCAAGTGGCAGAGTGAGGAAGAAGAGGGGGAGGAGGAGAAGAGTCTAATGGATTTTCCATTAATTGCACCATTACCCATCTTCATCCCCACCTTGCATCCCCACATGCAGCCTCCCGCTCCCACATGGCCCAGCCAGAAGGGTTCCTGTGGCCCTTGGACCCAATTCCCATCCATGGGCACAGGGCCAAAGTCATGGTCCCCAAGGGCTGGCGGCCTCTGGAGACATCCTGGCCATGCCACTACATGGGCTGAGCACCCCAGGCACCTTCACTTGGTGTGAGGGTGATACACATGTGGGGGAGCCCTGGGGATCTGATGGTCCCCAAAATGCCTCCCTGCCCATGCACATATCCTCCCCATCTTGCTCCCACACAAAAAAGGGGCTTCACTTGCCATCCCTGGGGCCATGGCAGGAGGTATGGGGCTGTCACAGGGGCCAGTGCAGATGGATGCTCTGAGGAGTACTCCAGGTTTTTGCCACCAGCCTCCAGCAGCCCCTCAGAGTCAAGGGGAGAAAGGAAGAGCTGCCCAAGCCAGTGACCTACAGATGCCTGTGGGCAGCTGTGTGCCCCCACTTTGCTCCCCCCTGCACTAACATACATGTCCCCATGGGTGCCATAATGTGATCTGCCCCCCTCTTCCCACGCCCACCCCCCACACTGGCACATGTGCTCAACCCCACATGCATGACTTGGCATGCTCCCATATCTTGGAGGAGGGATCCATCCCTTCCTTTCCCCCAGGGTCCCTGCACCCCTGACCCTGCACCGTGAACCCTTTGGCTGGGGCAAGTGGTGATGGCAAAGCCCCCTACAGGGTCCCTGCCTCCCTCTTCAGGTTCCTCCTGCCTGGCAGACACACAGCTCTCCAGGAAGGGTTTCTCCCGTCCTGCCCTCCTATTATTTTTTTTTCCTTTTTCTCAGTATTTTTCCCTCTCAGAGGGTGAGGGGGTGTCAGCCTTCTGGGTGCTGAATGTGCTCTGCTTTGCTGGTGATGTTTTCCCAAGTGAGAACTGCTGCATGGCTCTGCTTTCCAGTGCCTGGGGACAATGCAGAGGGAGCAGGAGCTCTGGGTGTGACCTTCCTCCTCCAGGCTGGGGGGGCGTCCCAGGGGAGAAGAGAAATCCCAGCCCTCTCCCAGAGGCCTCAAGATCCTCTTCAGATGTTTATCCTTGGCTGATGTCTCTGTTCCCAGCCACCCCAAGATTTGCTCCTGCAGGGCTTTGGAGATCCAAGCTGCAGTCCGGCTGCCGTGCTCAGGTCTGGCCACCTGATGGAGATCAGAATTCCCAGCAGCTCCTCTCCATCACCTGGCTGCCTCTCCAGAAATGCTTCCTGCTCCCCACACCTCTGCTAGCACTCCCTACAGATATTAAGTTTCTTCATCCCAGCATGGGACTGCTCCAGGATGGGCACTCAAGGTCTGATGTCAAACCCCAAGGGCATTGGGCAGGCAGCTGCCTCACAGGGCTCAGGGAGGACCACTGTGTGCCTGAGGGGCTGCAGCAGATCCCCCTCCTCCTCCCAAGGGACAGGGCTTGCATGGGCCTCGGGGAGCTTGCAGCAGCGCCTTCCAAGCAGAATCAGTGGGGCTGCAAATTACGTATTGCAGAGATCCCAAAATTACTGGGACAGTTTCACACACAAGCTGGGGTCTGGGGGATGTTCAGTTGCTGTCCCCTGGGATGCTGAATTTGGGGTTATTTTTATATTAAGATTATAAATACCATGCTAAGGAGAGCTGATTTACATTTCAAGTTCTGTTTGCAAACGTTCCCTGTCCCTGCAGACCCCAGTGCTTGCTTCTGCAGCCACAGGAAACTGCTTTTGGCTGGGACAAGGTGTCCACAGGGCCACTCTCTTCTCAATACTAGGGTGCATGGGCTGGACTCTCCTGTAGACATGGCCTTGGATACCTGGGGATCACTAGCAGGTGTCATGCAGCTCCCCGGGGCCACTTCAAGTTGGCTCTGGGTGGGGAGAAACCTCTGCAAAACAACACATACTTGGACCCCTGGAAGCAGAAAGGGTGTGACTGACTGGCCTGAGATACAGTCCCTGGTCCAGAGCACCCTCTCCCCATCATGAGGTGCTCAGAGTGCCCTGCCACCCTCCCACCATGGCAGTTTCCTGAGATGTCTATCCCCTTTCCTGCCACGGGTCTTCTTCCCTCCCTTCTTTCAGATGGAATATGTCTGTGGGACTGGAAAGGCTCTGAGGTATACCCAATCCTGCCTGACTCACCCCATCCCCATCTCCATCCTATCCATGTCCTCATCTCCATCTTGCCTAACTCCAGACCATCTACATCGCCATCCCCCTCCCGTTCCCATCCCTATTCTTATCCCTATCCTCATCTTCTCCCCCTCCCCATCTCCATCCCTATGTTCCACCAATGGAGCATCTCATCAGCTGCATTAATGCCCTGGCAGACAGAGAGAAAAGACACTCCCAAGGGGGTTTGAACTGTGCAAAACCACAAGATTTTGGCACATTGCTGCCTTTTTCCCCACAGATACCATTAATGAGCAGTGGTGGAATGAGGAGCCTCCACAGCAGCCACTGCCTGCACCTTCCCAGCCCAACAGTGAGATACAGCAGGACTGGAAACAGTGGTAAAGGAAAACTGATGTCCTTAGGCTGGAGTCTCTGCACTCTCGAAAGCACCCAGAGGTCCTCCTGATTACTTTTCTGCTTTGTTTTCAGGGGCTAAGAATTTTCTTTTTGTTTCCTTTTGCAAAAATTCAGAATGCAACTTTTTTTAATGAAAAAGAAGAACACAGACCCAATGCCATGGCCAGACTGTGCAAACCTGGCATCATCCCAGCAGATCAGAAACTGGAAATGAAGCAAGACTAGACGAAGCTTTTCATGGGAGTATTAGTAAAAGTGAAGGGAGAATAATTGAACATGTTTTCATGGAAATTTCCATTTTTGAAGGGAAAAAAAATAAAAGAAGGACTAAACTTGGATGCATTTATATAAATATGGAAATTAAAGCTGTTCCCTGAACCTTGTCACTGCCCCACAGCCAGCTCCGCTCTCCCACTCCCTCCGGCACTGATTCCCTCTTTGCCATGACTAGTACCTGAGCCCCACACAGCCATCACCCCCCACCCTCCTCCAGCTCTGTCTCAGCCTGCAGAAGCCTCCTCTTCTTTAGCAGAGAGTTGCTTTATATTCAGCAACTGCTTGGCTTTGCCAAATAGCAGCCATACCACAGCCCTGTTGTGGATGGGCACTCGGATGGTGTGGGTGCCAGGGGACCAGGGTGGCTGGTTGAGGTAGTCTGAGGATGAGCAGCATCCTCCCAGGACTTGCCTTGACTGGGGTGATACTGCAGGGACCGGCCTGTGTGGAACGATGTGCTATTGGGGATGGGGATGGAGAGGGGGCTGGTGGAGGAGCTGAGTCTCCTCTGAAACCACTGCAGGGGACATGCCTGTAGGCATGCTAGGGTCTGATGTCGTGGGGTGGTGATGGACATGCACAGAGCAGCTGAGACCAGTGTGTGCACTGCCACGCTCTGGCTTTGCAAGCTCCTTCCTGTCTCTGCAAGAAGAGGCCTCCTCTATCCTGCCTTGCTGTCAGCTTTCTTTTTTTTTTTTCTTTGTTTCTATAGAAAATCCCAATTCCCCAAATAATCCAGCTAAGAGTAAGAAAAAAAAAGCCCACCACCACAAACATGTCATTGCATTCTCTTCCCATCCCTGTCCCTCTCTCACACACAGGGCTTGAAAGCTCACTGAAAGGTATTCAACGTGCACGCTGCCAATTGTCACATCTTTCAATGACAGATTTTAAATGAATGTTATTTTGCAAGGGGGGGGGGGGGATTGATAAAAAAAAAAAAAAGCCCACACTCCTCATCCAAGAGCTGACAAGTCCTAACGGGCCTCATTTTCCAGAGACAAAAATAACTATTTTCAAAATTCACAGCAGGGCCTTCGCCTACACATGCTGCACCAAGAGAAACCTGTGGGGAGAAATGTAAAACACATTGTGTAAATGGAAATGCACCGTGCATCCAAAATGCCTTTAAAGCTATTTACCCTCTTTCATCCTCACCAGCTCTCGTCCAAAAACACATACTCATGCTCGCACCCTGCCGAGGGCGCGGGGGCACGGCACTTTGCTGGCTGCCCTGGCTCTCAGGCCCCTGGCTATCGCCGGGGCTGGCTCTCAAT
>JANHGN010000030.1:8675-20489 GCA_024605025.1 Megaceryle maxima
AAAAAAGAAAAAGAAACAAAGTATTTTAGCTATTGGAAAGCAAAAAGTCTGAACACTTACTCTGTTAGGAATTCCATGTCTGTCCAACTAAGTTTTAATTCTGACTTCACTAAACATGTGAAATGGTACTTGAATTACATAGAGAAAATGATGAGGTTCCGATTTGATTATTAATCATGTTGATGGTCAACTCAGAAGATGTGGGTGTTTTTTAGTGAACAAACACATGTATATGCAAAATTTAGTTGTACACTTGAAAGTCTTACATAAGGTACCTTGGTGTCACTGGCTTAATATATCATGGGCAGAACTTCTTCCTTACCTTGACCATTTTTATGTAAAGGTCACAGACTGTGCTGTAGACACATTCTGCTGATACATGTACCTCATGTATTCTGCAGATACATGAGGATTAATTCAAGATTTATTTCGCTTCCTAACTAATGATGAAACTGAACCCTATTTCTGTGTGCCTGTTTTCCTGTTCCTGCTGAAATATTCTGATGGATGCTCACTTATGATGCAAACTTCCATGATAGAGTCCATAAGGAAAAACAGTGTCAGAATCCACTTTGAAACAAATACGTATATAAACAAGTTTATGCAGACATTTGAGGGACTTCAGATTTTATCTGTATCTTCTGTCTCCATGTTGTGTTTTTGTTTTGTGTTTTGGGGTTTTTAAAATTTTTTTACAACTAAATTGACAGAAGTTAAACTCAAATTTAACATAGCTTCTTTTTGTTTAAAAATAATCATGGATGTTACTGCAAATATTTTTATTACTTCTTAGTATTTTCCTCTACAAAGGTTTGTATCCTTTGTAGAGAAAATAATACATATAGTTTATAAAAATACTATGTAATTTCTTGCTGGCTGAAATGTCTTTTTCTGGATGGACTGGAACAAATTTCAGTTAGTTTTTGGGATGGCTGTTTTTTCTGTAGCTAAAATACGTCTTTGGGGAGAAGAGGCTATGTATAAGAAACTGATGCTGAGAGGCTGCTAGCCTCTTCATAGGGAAGAAATGACTGAAAGCTGGTACGCTGAATGGAAACATGATTGGGTTTTGGACCTGATGGAAAAAGTGAGTCTGTAAAAAGGCAAAGACTTGAAGGAGAATTAATAAGATGGAAAAATCTGGTGTTGTCCTAGTAGTTCAAGTTATCATAAAATGTACTTTTGAATGTGGGGTTTAGTATTCGTGGACTCATCAGCTGTCATTAGTTTTCATAAGGGGTCAAAACTGTATTTTATCAGAGGCACATTTACTCTTTTGATAGGTAGCATAAAGTTATGTGTATGCTATACTGACAATCAAGTCAAATTAAACCACATTCTGCTGTTCTTCTTTAGAAACATTCCTGCGTAAATACTGCAGTAATACTGTCATGCAGAGTGTATCCTTTATTGTTGTATCCTTTTTTTGTGCAAAGTTTCCAGTAGCACTCAACTACATCAAAGCTTTCATATAGAATAGGTGTGGGGAGGAGTTTACATGTTTTAGAGCTTGAACTAATCCTGTAATTTTAAAAGCAGAGGGCACTTTTTCAGGGGGAAAAAAATAAATTGGTGAGTCGTCTGTGTTGTGTGAACAGACACAATGAAGGTTCCTAGTCTTAAAAGGTGTCCTCCACCTTCTTCCTCAAAGGTCATTTAACTTGCTCATTTGTGATCAAATTCTTCAGCTTGTATGAGCTAGAAGTGTTCCACTGATGCCTATGGATTTGTGCTGAGCTCACACTGAGGATGTAGTCTTGTTTTTCTTTAAATAAATATGATGATGATAAGTTGATTAAAATACATTGCAGAGAAATTCTTAATAATGTTAGTTGACCAATATTTTAAATTATTTGATGATTACTGTTGCCCTAGTATATGAGACAATCTGTAGTTGACTTAGTTTGTACATTCCTTACTTTTTAGAGTAGAGAAGAAAATCTGTCTATCTCACAATGAAGTATTTGGAATTGAACTATTAATCACTGCTATCTTTTTGTCAATTTTTTTTTTTTTTTTTTTTTTTTTAGATCTTTTCTCTACCCTGGGGTCGTGTTTTTCCTAGTGACTTTACATATTCTCTGTGGTTTTCATATTACATTATTGTTTAACTTACTATAACATAAAATTAATACAGTGTGTATCTATGAAGTAGTATTTTTTTTTTCAGGCATTCCTTTCCTAACTACTAAGCATCTTTCAATATAGTTGTCAAAAGAAAGCATAACACTACTCTTTTCTGGTTGTTCTTACTTTTAACGTGCCTTTGTGATGTTCCAGGTCCCTTTTGTGTTCCATCTCTTTCAAGTATTATCAAGCTGGGGGAAGAAACAGTGTACTCATCGGGACTCTTGAACTGTGCGTAGTAGCATTTCTAACATAATTTAAGGCAGAGTATAAATTTTCTCATTTTAAAGATTCCAAATGTCTCTAAACTGTCACAAGACTGACATGATAAATGTATGTTAGTTGGCTTGTGAAATCACTAATAAATTATTTGCTTTCTCTTCATTTTGCTGTCTTCTCTTCATTTTGGCTTCTGTTGTGGGGTTTGAGAGTAGAAAGGAGGAGGAAGATGACACTTTTTTGAAAGGTGAACAGTCCAATTTAACTGTGCATCATGTTCTAGATGATTCAGGGTATATATTCATATATACCTCCCCGAGTGTGGTGGTTTAGCTGTTACTGTTTCAGGGTAAAAAGATAAGAAAATCTACAGATTTCATTTTAGTGTAAATCTTTTTATTGTCTTAAGAGACTAAGCAGGAGCAATAGCGCCCTGGCTTGAATTTGTACAGAGAAATTAGGCACAGTAACTTTTGTTATTCATCCACATCTTGAAAAATAGCACTAATGAGACTGAAGTCATTGAAACAAGAGTAGCAGTTAAAACAACATAAAACCAGTGTATTCATGGTCCTTGCCCTGTTGAACTGTGTTTAATAAAAATCAGTGCTGTGGAGGCCACATAGTAAGATTTTTTTCTACATACTAGGAAGATTTGCTTAACTTTCTAAAGCCGCGTGGGAAACGTTGCAATAACATTTACTTGAGCAAGAGTGATCAATGGATTTAAGGAGAAAATTATTCCATAAAATATTAATTCATAGTTGATGGTGTGGTAACAGGCTGCTGTAAAGACTTGTTTTGTCATCATTCCAGCTGCAAACACTAATAAATCACTAGTATGGATTGCTGGACCAGAATAACTGTATCTTTTCTGTTTTTTCAATATGAGCTGTTTTAGCAGATTATTTTAAAATACTTTTACTGGAATTCTTCTTAGCGTATTTACTGTGTTCCTACGTGGACAGTGTAGTTGTACCTTATCTGTCTTTGGAGTCATAGGCCAGGAAAATACACTGAGAAGGGAAACTTTGAGAACTTCCGAAGGGTTTATGATGCTTAGACAACAGTAAAAAGTGGCTTGAAAAAAATTAAAAATAAGTGAGTGTTCTGTGGCCATTCCATTATGAATAGAGATAAACTGTGTTCTTTATTGGTTTATATTATTGAAGGACAAATAAAACATGCTCTTTACCATCCTATACCTATAATCTGTCAAGGAAACTTCATCAGTCCACTTGAGAGAACTTCTTTTTAGAGTCAGAAGGCAAAGTTTTCATCCCCATAAATCAACTGGGGTTTTGTATACCCATTTCTTCTGTTTGTAATGTTGCTTCTGTTTGATTTAATATTTCAGGTACATTGACCTCTGTTTTTTTTTTTTTTTAGCGAATCTTTAGGGACAGCTTTTGAGATTGCACATAATCACCATATGCAGGCTTGTTTCACATTCTTCGTTAGCTAATAGACACAGCAACATTTCTGTAATTATATTTGAGTATACTCATATCACTATAATTTTCAAAATGAGGTTGACTCAGATAATTAACATAACTCAGATAATTAACATAAATAACTATACATTTCTACAGTGTCCTCAGTGTGAGTTTGACATATAAGGCTCATTGTCGGTTCCAGTCTTTCAAGTAGTTTTTCCACAAAAACTTTGAATTTTAGGCACTTCACTGTATGTAATGAACAAGAAATTTGGGGTTTGAGAAGGTAAAAATAATAATGTCATCTGCAAAGTAAATTTAACGTACATTCAGAAATGAAACAGCTGCTAGCTAAATTATCCTATCTCAGTAGTAACTTGGAAAAGTCACCAAGACAAGTGACATTACGTAGTTTGCATCTTTGGAAGTTGAAAGCTAAGAGGGAACCTAATGTCAAACTGAGAATCACTTTTATTATTTTCTAGGACATTCCCAGCTGCTTCCAGTTTATTCCTAAACTATATTTCCCTGCTTGATGGAAGAGAACACATTTGCTCTTGTAACCACTTTAGCTTCCTTTAAGTACTTTATAGTTCTACTGTTCCTAGTGCAGGACTAACACTTGAGTCCTGCAACCCCTACCTGAATCTTTTACTCCAGCCTAGCAAGTGCCTAGGGTTTGACTGTTCCCAAGGAAAAGAAACATTATTCTGCTAATGGATCCTTCTGGTACTTGGTATGGCACAGCCACTTCATCAACATTAAAACAGCAAATACTAGTTAATCTGCTCTAGCCTTCAAAGATGTGGAACCCTTCTATTTGCTACCACGGTTTTGGCCTCTGCCTGGATGGAGCCACTTTACAAAGATTTGTGACTCGATTTATTGCACATTAAAGGGTACATAATAGAGAAAATGTGCGATATGTCCTAACACCCACATTGAGTTACAAGTACAGAATCAAGCTGTTAAAATACTGCATAAAAGGCCACTTAATTTTTCAAAGCAGTGATGTAGGATAACAGCACGGTGGTGCTATACTCAAAAATACTATAGGTTGGTTTGGTTTAAGTGGTAGAATTGTGTATGCAGTGAGATTTCCTTTCTTAAATCTTGAGATTGCAATATATTTCATAATGTAGATTTATCTTGAATTAAGATAATCGCGAGTAATATAAAGCTTTTACATAAATCAACTTATTTTACCCTGTAATGTTGCTTGCTGGCAAAGGGCTAGAGGCCTTGAGCCTGTTTCCTTGGCCGCTGGCAGCGGCCGTGCGGGGCCGGTGGGAGCGCTGGCAGCGGCTGTGCTGGGTCGCCGCTGCCGCTCTGCTCCGCCCCGCCCCAGCGGAAGGGGCCGGGCACCCGCAGCCGCTGACCGGGCGGCGCTGGGCTGGCCGCTGGTGGGAATGTCGCTGTTGGGCTCTGCTCTAAGTGTCACAGGCTAGTCCCTAAACGTACGTGTCGAGTCCTGTCTGCTTCTTTCTTTCGGTATGTTTATTGCCTCTATGTCCTGAAGAAGCTGGGCGGGATCATCGTGTCCTTGAAATAAAAATGAGGATCGTTTTGTAGAAATCATGTAAGATCTTATATAAACTTTTGTTTGGGTATCTGAATTGTTGTGGGCTGGAGTTTTCATCAGTGCATTCCCAAATGGGTATTAAAATCAGTAAAGGGTGGGGGTTTCTTTTGTGGAGCAAACCCAAAGGCCCTTGTGTTTATGTTTACTGAAGTGTGGTGTCCCCTGTGACAGCACCCAGGAACCTCCTTGTTCCCTCTGCCCTTCATTGTTTCTGTGTTAAGATAGCTTTTTACAAAGAATAGGAAAGTAACAAGATTCTCTGTGTTGTTATTTATGGGAAGTAGTAGTTCAGCCTTTTGTTAATCCTTATAGGACTTTTTTATTTCAGACTCTCTAAATCAACTTCTAAACATGGAAGAGTGCAAAATGATATCCTAAATAGTGTAACAGAAATCTTGATAGTTGTTTAAATTCTGGTTTGTTGTAAGCTGTTTATCTTTTTAGATGAGAAAAAGGAGAGGCAATTTTAATAAGCCTGTCATTTATGTTCATATATAAGTAAATACACATATGATTTTAATTGGGAAGTGTAGTTCCTTGTTTAGCTTACTGGAAGATAACAGAGATGGTTTTCCTCCTCTGGAAAGCTCCTTCTGTGCAGTTGCAGAACACTGTACCTGGGCACCAATAAAGGAGACTTACTGCTTATGGAGCTTCACAACACTTCTTATCTCTGAAAGCCATTGGAGAGGAATAGGTCACTGTACAGATATACAGGGATTAAAGATTTAGCATTTCTGGGTTTAAGTCAGTATTGCCACATATGTATCTGAGAGATTTTACAAGATTAGGGTTGTTGTTTGAGTGAGATGTTGTGTATCAAACTCACATATGCTAGACCTCCAAAATACCTGGGGATTTGTGGCAATATGCTGCTTCTCCAAGACCTTGTCTAAATATGCACAAGTTATAGTAACATGGGCAAAAATTGGACAAAAAGATGACTCTTCAGGATAATTAGGAATGTAAAATGTTATACTTTAAAATGAGAAATTAAACGTTCATCCAGTCTGTATGAGTACCTCTTTGCCTTTTGGGGTTGTTTTTGGCTTTATACTAATAAAAATAGAACTTTTGCACATTAGACTGTATTAGACAATGTCTGAATTTTAACTTCAGAAAAATAAAGTTATTATTAGTATGGGAGGTCGATATAGCTTAGATAGAATTTAATTCACAAATAAAATTACAATCAAGTTACATAAATATGATGTCAGAGATGTACATTTAGTTTTAAAAGTGTATTTTGCAATGTGCACTTTACCTTCTTGCAGGAACATAAATAGGCAGTAAGAAGAATGCAACTGATCACGGAGCACAGGATGGGTATCTGTTTTCTTCTGTTAATTGTAGGGTTTTGCTATGGGCAGTACAGCCCCAATACTCTGTCTGGGAGGACATCTATTGTACATCTCTTTGAATGGCGCTGGGCAGATATTGCTCTTGAGTGTGAACGCTATTTAGCGCCTAATGGATTTGGAGGAGTTCAGGTATGTCTGTTCCTATTGGTAGGTAGTAAAATTGCTACATTGATTGTAATTTGTTTTTCAGAGAAAATGTTCAGTTCACCAAAGGACAGGTACTGAGAATGAAAAATAGTAATTGGTAATGGAAGTAGTAAATGCTGACAAATATATTCTTCAACCATCATCATGTAAGCCTGAATTTATTTAATTGCTCCAAAGTGCATGTTTTGCACTTTGTGCTGTTACATTTAGATGAATTAGAATTGCATATCACTGGCTAAATCCTTTTTTTACTGCTGTGAAGAGTAACCTACATTTATCTGCTTTATATTATTGAAATAAGTAAATATAAAATGAAACTGTGACTGAAGAGAAGGGCTCCCACAGAGAATACCAAAGTGCTGAAGGTTTAAAATAAATAAATATAACCGAGTTCACCCAAACAGGCAGGTTTCTTTCTGTAAAGCCTAGTGTCAGAGTAAACCATTAAGAGACCCGTCTTTGCAGGAACCTGTTGTGAGCAAGCAGAAATGAACTGAACTGGTATTCTAGTGGAGATGTGTCAATGCAAATCTTTTTTGTTGAACAACAAGCATGTATTCCTGTGGAACCAGTGATGTCAGATAGGTGGGGCAGTATAGCTTGAGATCAGTCACCTATTAAACTATTTCAGTTTGCCAGATTGCTCAGGAAAAATTGATGAGAGAAGCCTACCTGTCCTTTTTAGCCCAGGAGTTGGCCTGAGAACTTTCTCATTATTTTCAAATAATACATCTCTTCTTTGCAACTTTTTTTTTTTTCCCCCCAGGTTCATAGGCCTGATAGATTTTTAATCTGATCAGACTGTACTGTACACTTTTGATAGCTTTTTAATCCATGTTGTGATGGGGTCTTGGAATGTTTTCTCAGATGCAGACTGGTAACAAAGGCATGGCTGCTGAGGAGGCTGCTGCTTAGGGATCTTTGTGAGAAATGGTGGCATGGGGTGGTTCTGCCCAGAGACTTGGAGGTAGCAGCAAAAGCTTGTTGCATGAAAAGTGTACTGGAAAGAGTCTGTAATAGGAAGTGGTATAGTTTATCTCAAAACTGTGACAAGTTTCATGTCAAGAATACTTTTATCCAAAACATTGCAAAAAATGTGAAGTTGGATCAATTTTGAGGATGGGATATTACATCAGTTGTTCTGCAGTCAGTTCCTTCATGGTTCAGGGCTATCTATCTCTGCTGACCCAGTCCTACAGATTTCACACCGTTGTTTTCATCTTCAAGGCCTGTAGTCACAAAGATAATTGGGGTATTATATCCATAGACCTAATTTTTATAGTATGTTTCTACTAGCCTGAGTCTTTTATTTCCAGCCTGCTACAGTGTAAGGAGAGATTACTGAGGATTTACATGGGTTAGGTATTGTCAGCATCTTCCATTAAAGGGACATGATTTTCTATTTCTATGTTCTTTCTCTAACAATACTGAGCAAAGAAGTAAGTCATTACTGGCATCCTGTTACTAAGACACACCATCTTATTCACAGATTTCACCTCCAAATGAAAATGTTATCATTACTGACCCCTGGCAACCATGGTGGGAGAGATACCAACCCGTCAGCTACAAGCTGTGCACACGATCTGGAAATGAAACAGAATTTAGAGATATGGTGACCAGGTGCAATAACATTGGAGTAAGTGGTCTGAAAACCTTGTGACATTAACAGTGGAAGGATAAAGACAACTGGCAGTTTAGAAGGGAAGACATGGTAGCATTGGACTGAATGTGGTCTTTTTCCCATAGAATCATAGAATACTTGAGGTTGGAAGGGACCTTTAAAGGTCATCTAGTCCAACTCTCTTGAAGTGAGCAGGGACATCTTCAACTAAATCAGGGTACTTAGAGCCCTGTCCAACCTGACCTTGAAAGCCTTCTCTTCTCCAGACTGAACAATCCCAACTCAGTCTATAGGAGAGGTGTTCCAGCCCTCTGATAATTTTTGTGACCCTCCTCTAGACCCGCTCCAACTGGTACGAGTCTTTCTTATGGTAAGAATACCAGAGCTTGACACAGTACTCCAGGTGGGGTCTCACCAGGGCAGGGTAGAGGGGGAGAATCACCTTTCTTAACTGGTTGGCCATCCTTCTTTTGATGCAGGCTAGAATGTGGTTGGCCGTCTGGGCTGTGAGTGCACACTGCCAGCTCATGTCCAGCTTTTCATCCACTGGTACCCCCAAGTCCTTTTCCACAGGGCTGTTCTCAACTGTTCCTTGAGGTGCAATCTGCCTGTCTGTTGAGGTGCATGTTGTATCTTCAGCATTGTTATACGCTGATAAAAGAGAAATAGTTTAAATAAAATGTTGGGGGAAGCAAGCAAGCAGAAATAGGGGGATAGGGCAGCAGGTAAGAGAGAAAGAACATTAATTAGAACTGTAGGAAATTGCTTTCTCAAATTGAAATGTAAATGTTATTCTCTAGGTACATATTTATGTGGATGCAGTAATCAACCATATGTGTGGAGCTAATACTAGTGCTGGTGACCATGCTACTTGTGGAAGCTATTTCAATGCAAAGACTGAAGATTTTCCATCTGTGCCATATTCTGTCTGGGACTTCAACGATGGTAAATGTAAATCTAAGAGTGGAGACATAGAGAATTATGATGATATATCTCAGGTAAACCTAGAACTATAAATATATTTTTCATGTACCTCCATTCCTGGGTTGTGGTTTCTTTGATTCCCCCTTACTGCAGACATTTTTTAAAAGGAAAACAAAACAAAAACCATCATGGGAAAGCATCTTACTAGATAATAGAGGTTAGCATTGCTATCAGGAACACCACTTCTTAAAGGGTTAGCTCTCTTTGAGCCAATGGCTCCATTTCAGATTTAGACAAATGCACTTAGGTACTTTATAAGACAGTTTTAAAGCTCATAAAAATCTATTCAGGGATTATTTCATTGTAATTTGGAAGTTTTCTTTGGTCTCAGTTTCAGAAGAGAGAGATAGGATTTCATGAGGAAATACAGTCATGCTAAAATCTTGAAAATCATCCTTCTCTTTAGAGATTTCCTAGGAGTCTGTCTGTTCATCTGTATCAGATTACAAGGTCAGGACTTTAAAACTACCACCAAATGAAAAACTATTTTGTAAAGAAGAATTCCTATTTTCCTTGAATAATGTCGTAGATCTTTCAAATGCATTTGATCTTTCTTGAATCTAAGCTGAGGGGAGAGGGGTTTTGGAGAGATGGCAAAAGAAGGGGAGACTTTAAATGTCCCTGAATTCTTGAGAAGTAAAAGAACATCTTTATAGCCAGTTCTTTAGTACAATTTGCAACATAGGCTGATGCACCTTGCACTCTCCAGACAGATGTGCATAGCCATGGAAACCAGTCATAAGAGTTTTTAAAAGAAGCATTTCAGTATATTCAGAGTATGTGTAAAGTATTCTTTTGTTAATATCAATGTCCATAATTTTTTATTTACAGGGAACAGACAAAAAGAGGTCAGAAAATAAAAGTTTAATATTTCATAAGGCTATAATAACTCAATATTTTTAAAATGTTTAGAAATATAATTTCTATAAATACTTCCTCTAAGAAGAAATGAGAGAACCTGAAATAGTAATGAGTCTGTTCCTTAAAAGGAACACTTACACTGGAGTAAAAATAATTTATCATATTTTAGCCCTATACTTGCATTAGAAAGTTGGTTATAGATTTTGGCTCCCTGTTATAATCCTTCAACACCTACAGCTGTGCAAGCTGGATGAATGCAGACTTCTGAATCCTCCTTGTGTGTAGGTAACTGTCCAAGGCTAAGACATTCATAATGAACAACGGCTCATGAAGGTTTTATTTGGCATTCTAATTTAAGTAACAAAATTCTAAATGTATGTAGAAAACTAAATTTAGTCTATTAGGTGAAAAATGTTTCATTTCAGAATTCTTACACAGGTCCGAAACTGCCGCTTGAATAATCTACTTGATCTGGCGCTGGAGAAGGACTATGTGCGCTCAAAAATTGTTGAGTACCTGAACTATCTCATTGATATCGGTGTAGCAGGCTTCCGAATTGATGCTGCCAAGCATATGTGGCCTGAGGATGTGAAGGCAATTCTAGATGACCTGAAAGATCTAAATACTAAATGGTTTTCTGGAGGAGGTAAACCTTTCATTTACCAGGAGGTAATCTTTATTTTTTGATTGTACTTTACAAACATATTTCTTGCAGGTGCACTATAGACTCAGTTCACACTGGAAATGATGCTTTTCTTGATCTGGGCCTAATGAGCTTTCAGACTCAAGATCTATAGAAGTCATCATCAAGATTTAATAATCATAATTTACAATTATCCAGTCTGCCCACAAATATTAATTGTCTGGTTGCTTTGGACCTAGAAATTTCACTTGAGATGAAATCTACAACATCAACGTTACTATAAAAATATTAAATCTGGAAACTTTAAATTTTGGATAAAAAATTGCAGAAGAAAATATAGTGATTATGGTCTGAAACTTTGTTTTCCAATGGCATAATCAGTGTTCCCTGACATTATGAATTTGTGTTTTATGTTTCAATAACAAATACTAACAACAACTAAGAAGCAGGTAATTTTTGGTTTCAGTCAGCAGAAGAGAAAGTTGCTGGACACATTATGTTTTCTGCAAGGTCTTGGGTAAATAGCAAAACATTCTTTAAGCTGCATAGTGAAATGAGGTTACCCATGTGCTGGAAGCAGAGTCATTGGTGACTAGACTGTAAAGTTCGTATGGCCCAAGCCTTACTTATGCAGTAGTGATCAATCCAGGGTAAGGAGATTTAGGATGGAGATGGAAAACAACTTCACAGCTAGCCTGAGATAAACTGAAGAACATCGCTTTAAATACAGTGTTTGCTAATAAGCCAAATGCTATGGCTCAAGTTAAAACAATGTAAAGGGCAATGCCTTTTACTTGTCAGATTTTTTTAAGCAGAAAAGAAAGCTCTATCTT